>JAOEHY010009849.1:12500-46884 GCA_025447955.1 Psilopsiagon aurifrons
ATAGATTCGATTCCATTCTTTTATTTTTCTCCTTTTTAAAGGAGAAAAAGGCAAAGAGGCAGAATCCCAGTAGGAATCTGATTAAATATTTGTAAAATTAATAGTCAAATAAGGCGTTTGTATAGAAAACATTAGGCAAGATGTATTACCTTGTAGACTGAATGAGTTATTTAATACAATCTGAAATTCAAACGCTTTTATTAAATGAAGGATGTAAGATGTTTCAAAATTGAATACTGAGCACAAGTTGCCAACTGTCAGTCAAACCTATCAGTGAACTCAGCTGCATTGGCTTAAAATTGCATGCTAATGTAAACAGACTCTTCAGCTCCTGTTGAAGGAAAATGACAATTTAGCAAATGTTATAATCCTTTAGGGCAAGCCTGAACCTTCAAACTCAGATTGAAGACAAAAAATTCTGACATTCCAGGATGAGTTCTGGAAAGGAGCTATGCCTCCCAGGGTATGTCTTTTGTTCCAGTACAAATATGACTGCAACTCAGATTTGCATAAAGTATTTTTAAGCTTAAGTACAGGTACCAGGAACAGTATAGCCATTACAGCAATTCCACTCTGCATATTCGAGCAACTCTGAGTCAGTAATCTGCTTAAGCATTCTGGTGCACAGCTACTCCCTTTCATGCCCAGCTGGCCTTGGTGACCAGTTCTTTATATGTGGAAATGAATCTTCCTAACTCCAACATTCACCACAATTTTATATTAGTGGAAAGTATCAGTTCTGTCATCTTGCTCTCCTTGGCACTTGAAAATACAATCACATCGTGTCTGCAATATAGAGGCACCTTCACTTCTCTCTAATCCACAAGACCATCACAGCATAGATAAGGAAGACTGTGCACTTAATCCCATTATAATGTAAAATACCTACCTGGACTTGTGCAAAGTGTTCAACACTGTCCTGCACAATATCCTTGTCCCTGAACTGGAGAGACATCAATTTGATAGGTGGACCACTCAGTGGACAAAGAATTGGCTGTGTGGCTGCATGCAAAGAGTTGTGGTCAATGGCTCAATGTCCAACTGGAGACTGGTAACGAGTGATATCCCTCAGGGGGTGGTGTTGGGACCGATCCTGTTCAACATCTTTGTCAGTGACATGGACAGTGGGATTGAATGCGCCCTCAGCAAGTTTGCCAACACCAAGCTGGGTGGTTTGGGTGATACATTGGAGGGAAGGGTGCCATCCAGAGGGAACTGGATATGCTTGAGAGGTGAGCCAATGCCAATCTCATGAAGTTCAACCAAACCAAGTTCAAGATCGTACACCTGGGCCGGGGCAATCCCAGGCACAGCTACAGGTTGGGCAGAGAAGAGATTCAGAGCAGAGAAGGACTTGGGGGTGCTGGTTGACAACAAACTGAACACGGGCCAGCAGTGTGCACTCGCAGTCCAGAAAGCCAACTGTATCTTGGGCTACATCAAAAGAAGTGTGACCAGCAGGTAATTCTGCCCCTCTAGTCTGCTCTTGTGAGACCACACTTGGAGCACTGTGTACAGTTCTGCTGTCCTCATCATAAGGACATGGAGCTGTTGAAGCAAATCCAGAGGGCCACAGGGATGAAAAACAGACTGGGGCACCACACATACAAAGACAGGCTGAGAGAATTGGGTCTGTTCAGCCTGGAGAAGAGAAGGCTGCGTGGAGACCTCACAGCAGCCTTTCAATATCTGAAGGGGGCCTACAGGTATGCTGGAGAGGGACTCTTCATCAGGGCCTATAGTGACAGGACAAGGGGTAATGGGTCTAAACTTCCTACCTAACTTCCAAACGAAGTTCAGGTTAGATTTAAAGGAAGAAATTCTTTACTGTGAGGGTGGTGAGGTACTGGAACAGGTTGTTCAAAGAACTGGAAAATGCTTCATCCCCAGCAGTGTTCAAGGCTTCTTGAACGACATAGTCTAGTGTGATATGTCCATGCTCACAGCAGGAGGATTGATCTTAAGGTCCTTTCCAACCCAAACCATTCTATGACTACATGTTCTACATCATCCTTCTCAGGGAGAGCAAAATCTGAGTTGAGGTTTCTTGGAATACAGGGTCAGAATATGGACAGAGCATAGACCTGGGAATGACAAATGTTCCTCTGTCCCATAATATAAATATGACTTCATTGTCTTCAGTGTCTATAGACAAGGATTTGATAAGTTATAGTAACAATTCAGTAATAGGCGCCCCATGTTAAAAAATGCTTGGAAGGTAAGTACTCCCTGAGGAAATATGTTTTATTTGCTAGAAATACAAAAATACATCAAACAAAACACACCAAAAGCATGCAGATCTCGATATTAAACTTCAGTGTAAATCTGAAGTTCCTTTGATAGTCTGAATGGTTTTAATGGGTTTAAAAAGAAAACCAAACAAAACCCTAAATAATCTAACTCAGTGGGCAGAAATTCATGTACGTGCCTGTTAAGTGCTCCATTTGGAATATACACACCAAAATATTAAACCTCACAGAAAAGATTTTACTCTAATTTCCGAGTCATTTTAACTACTGGTTTTCTTGACCTCTGATTTACACTGAGGCAGGTAAGAAGAAAATCAGGCCCAAAGAGAATACTAAGACAGATTTTTCAATGACAGTAGGACAAAATCTTGTTAAAGCTACTTGTCAGAAAGAGGGATAAAGTCCAATCCAGAGGACGTAGATCCCAGAAGTACACACAATTCAGTGTTTAAGGAAGATGTCAATTTTTCATCATTTAGTGCCTCATGTCCCTTGTTTCCCATTTCAGACATTTTTCTATAAAACTATTGAGAATCTCTGTGTCCCCTCTGTGGTAATCATTTCTTCCTTTGTCAATAATTTAATACAGCTCTATGAAAATATCTCCTCTTGCTTGCTTTCAGCTTCTTTTTTAAATATGTTTTTATACAAGTAAAATGAAAAAAGATTGGTATGGAGAGGAGGATATACCAGCAGTCTTGCTGAACAAAACTGAATGGAAATAACAGTTTTAGAAATATTACAACATCACACCCATTAATTCAGTTAAGCAGATATTGTCTGCTTGCATGTTTTTTCAGCACCCAAAACTATGAGACAAACAGCTGACAAAATAAAGCTTATTTCTCATGCATAAATATTTTAAAATATTTAAATTAAGTAGCATGGATTAGGCTGAACAATTTTTAGCAATTATCAAATTTAGATCTATCTTTTATGGAAATAAAAATCGAAAGAAATATTTTAGAGAAATCTCTTGACCTCTATTGCTTTTCTCATACGTATCAATTATTAAATACTATTGAGTCCTCAGTCTGACTAAAACGTCTGGAGGCCACACAAATTCCAGTATCACACTACTGTAATGTATATGTCTCTTCTTGTAGTATCCATCAGTCAGCGCATAGGGCCTATTGGTGTTATATCTGTATTTACACAAATGTTAAAAAAAATTACTGCTTCCATCTCATACAACAATGAGCAGAGATACAGTTCTAGTCAGTAACATAATGGCTTAATAATAAACTAATTACAGGTTCCTCATATATGATACATTAATTCCTTAATAGTAATCAAAAGAATTGGTTTTGCAGCCAAAGAAATATTTGCAAGCCTAAATGCTGCTTAATTATTAATATTCTGTATTTTTACTTTCCATGAATACATGACCCCAGGACTCTCCTGGGACACCACATTATATGGCTTGTTTAAATGTGGGTCATACGCTAGTAAAATATGTTTTAAATAAATAGTGCTAAAAGGAATTTAAATTAGTACTTCTTTTCCCTAAAGGTAATAATGAGCATCGTGAATTAAAATCAGAAGACACTCAACTACATTGTTCCTCTTCCTCAATCAAGCTGTCAGTGGCTGGTCTCAGCTCGCCATCCTGCCTCAGCTGGGACCATGCTGTGTTCGAGAACCATAGGCACCAGGGTGCTGAGCTCTCTTCACCTTTGCTGAGCACTAAGAAGTTGCTTAAGCTTTCAAAAATTCCCAGCGATGTCAGATTTGGCAGGATTGACCCTTACACATTTTTTTAAACGAATATGGTAAGAGCATACTAACAATTACTGCTGGTTTAGCATTTTAAATATTTCAGTCTCTACAATAAACAAAATGAGGCTCTTTTCTGACTTTTCCCCCTGAGACAAAATTTCCACTGATTTACGTGAGAATTTTGCTGGAGTAAGGACCTTGAGGCACTGCCTGAACATTTATGCTTTGTACTGGCTTTTCCTCCATTAGAGGGTCTCCAAATTCCCATTGACTTTAATGAGAGCTCAGCAGGCAGATAAATCTGACAAGGGTTATGCTTTTGGGAACTTCTGTACCAGTCTTGTGAAATTATTATCAAAATTGCTTTTCCAGTATTGTAGTAATAATATCGTGATAGCACCAAAAATCCTTTCAGAGACATTCATTACCTATACAATGCTTTTGTTAACTTTTTTCTAATTACAAATTCTGACAAAATTTAGGATTCTTTTTTATTTTTATTTTTTCCTTTTTTTTTTTTTTCATTTGTGTCAGACTTTCCAACATAATGGTAACGAGTGGAGCAACAGTGCCTCCAAAGTTATAGTACTTTACTTCAAAGTGTTCATCTGTATATCTTAGTTTTAACAAAAGATTCATGCTTTTGGAAGACATTTTAGCTGTCTTCTCGGCTGGTGTTAGAGACACGATGTTTCCTATATCTATTTGCACAAGTATAGCAAGACTCTAAAGGTGGTCCTAAATTTGGTACAATGTACAATACAAACTTAGTAAAAAAAGCCATATAACTAAGTCATGCCTCTTGCTATTTCTTTGACATTTGTATTAATGCAAAACTATAATGAAAATTGCTGGGGTTTATGATTTGTTTACTCATTCTACAACCAAGCAAAATTTGAAGTTATTTTCCCTATAATTTTATGCAAGAATCTAAGGGACTAACACCATCTCTTTTATGATTGAATTCTACAAACTGCCTTCACTGTAACTGGTCATCTGAGCAGCAAAAGCACATTTAGCTGTTCCTGAAGCATCATGAACATATTTCTACAACATAAGAAGTTTTGGCAGCTTCTTTCCAAAAAGATTTTTTTTAATATGTGGATACTTTGAGCAAAAAAAGAAAAAAAAAAAAAAAAACAAGTTGAATTCCTCCAAGCTTAGCAATACAGTCATTTGGGTGGTTTTACGGGTAATTTAGGCCCTAACCATATAAATCACTTTCAGATATAGCCAGTTTTTCCGTCAACAAAACCTGCAGCATCCAAAAAGTCTAAAATGAGTGAAGGGAACAACTGTCACAGTTGCTTTCCATGTAAGTGCCAAAATCATTGAGAAGCTGCAGCAAGTGCATAAGTTGGTGATTTCCTTACTTTCAGCTTACTCTGAGCAGAGCCCAGTGCTCCTAAATCATGTGAAGAACCACAGCAGCTGAGAACGTTATTATTTAACTGGAAATGGTCTCTGTACTTGATTTTAATTTTTAGGCTATTTGTGAACATTTTTGACTGAATTTAAAGATACGTTTAAAGTCGGTTATGGGAAAGGGAGGTAACTGACAGATGAGTGATAGACAGTACACTGTCATGTATTTGGCATTCCTGAACTTACACAATTGTGGGGAGGTTTTCATTGCCCATTAAAGGCAAGGGAAGCAAGTACAAGGAAGCTGTTTCCTTCACCGATTGTATTTCTGCTGTTTAATTGTTGAATGCCGAGCCTACTCACCTGACCTCTGTGCTCCTCCCCTGAGAAAACCTGCCATCAAATGACGACCCAGAAGAAATATGGGTGATTGCTCTGTTCCCTTTAGAAAAAAAAAAAAAAAAAAAAAAAAAAAAAAAGAAAAAGAAAAAGAAAGAAGGAAAAGCACTAGCCTGGTATCAAGGGATCTTGCTAGGATACTTAGGTGAATATTTTCTGTAGAAGCCAACTGACCATCCATCTCCCTTTTTAACTAGTGTCAAGGCTGGTTTACTTGATGATGATTTGATGCCCAGCAATTGCTCCCCCTTGCCCACTGAAAATGAGTGATGACAGGGGAACAGCCGTCAAATAGAACAAGCTGAGATATTGTAGCAGCGAGCTTAGCAGAGCTGAGTCCTGCAAAAAAGAACCATTATAAAAGGATGAAGTTCTGGAAAACAATTGTTTACAGTTTGCTTTGTGGAGAATGTTTTGGGTGGCTTTTTTTTTTTACAAATTGTAAGATATGTTTATTTTGATAAAGCATTCCTGTGGCGTAAAACAAAACAAAAATAAAAATAAAAGTATGTCTTCTACTTGGAACAAACAGCCCAGTGAGGATTTATGTAGAATTTCTTAGCTCTGCTTCTGCTGTTTTTAGCTGAACTCTGATATCCACACAAGTTGGAAAGAAATAGACCCACTGCATTTTCTCAAGCATCAGCTGCTCAATGGGCATATCCAAAACTAAAGAGCCTAGAAAGCTTTTGAACTTGACAGTTAGCAATTCTAATATGCCTATATTTATAACGGTTTCCAACATGTTCAACTTTGGACATTAGGACACCTTTTCACAAGTGCTCAATATAACAGACCATACCTGAGACACATCACAGAGTCACTGAATGCTCCCACTTAAACACTTGAACAGATACAGAAGAACAATAGCAAAACTAACAAACAAACAAAAAAAAATTATTGTAGTGTAACAGTACAATAGTGCATATTTATAAGGTACCTTCGTCTTCAAAGAACTTGTAAAATATCTGTTGTTCATGTTTTACATAATACTGGGAAAATGTCTATGCAAACATGCATGTTCAATATCTGCATGTATTTATAATTAATATGGATGTAAATATATATGCATATATGTTTGGTAAGCTATCAGCTATCAAAATATTACTCACACTGAATGCTATTCATACCAAGATGTTCCAGTGGCTTTGCAAAGATAATTATAGAGATGGAGCTAAAAAGCATCAGTATACTGGAGCTCCTGGACACAAGAGCGGAAGCCATGGGTGGATGTCCCAACTGAGGATGGTCAGGGCCATAAAAACCTGTTGGTGTCCTCAGGTACACTACTTTTAATTGCAGAAACAGTGAGCCATTTTACTCACACCATCAGTTTGTGGTTGCTTCTGCTACAGTGATCACTCTTGTTTAGGACTGTGGGCTACAGGTCAGATCCACAAAGATATTTAGGTGCCTGAAATTCACTTTAGGACCAGATAAAAGAGGACTTTAGATGCTTTAGTACATTTCTGAATTATAAATACTCATTATTACTAATAATAATATTTTTAAAAATTTTCCTTTTAAGATGCTCTGGCCCTCTTTCTTCCAAGTTACATATTTCCTTCCCACCGTTATACTGCTCTAGAGTGTCCCCATCTGAGTTTTGCCCAGTCACAGTTTGTGTGATTGTGTGCAAGTCAGAAGACTAGTAATAACTAATAACAGAGTGTCGTATTTTCAGAAAGACTATCAATAATGACTACAAAACAAAATTAATAATCCCATTACTGATTGAAACAACTTCACTGTATGGTGGCATTCTGGTTTTCAGGAGGTTGCAGGTTTTAACATTTCCAGAAATAAAGAAACTAATCTGGAAAAAAAGAAGAGGAAAAATATAATTAAAACACATAATTTTAATTATCTAAGAATAAAGGCTTCATTGTAGACATCCTGAACTCAGCTGTCACTCTTCAGTAAGTACGCAAACATTCTTCAGTAAGTACACCCTAACAAGTGTTATAAGCAAGATGCATTTATGATATGAACTCTTGAGGGAATCATGCACGAAATATCTATTTTTTACTGAGACACTATATGATGAACAGGTTTCTAATGAAGCAAAGTTATAAAATTTCTTCTTAAAGCTTTTTTAAGAGGCGAAGAATGCTGAAAACGCCAATATGAAACATCTATAATTTAAATCTATGTAGCTTTTTATTCCAGTCCTTGTTAACAAGTAGTTTTACTGGTCTTTTGCCTCCTGTGTCACAACATGCTGATATAGAGGACAAGCATGGCAAAAAAAAGATATTTGCAGTTCATCTGAATCACAACTGCAGGATTCTAGACTCATCAGACTTTGGATTTGCATATAGTCTGGAACAGACCTATACATATAGTCTGGAACAGGGTCACTCCTGTTACAGAAGGCTCTGCATTAGTAGCCAGAGTGAATTAAAAAAAAAGAAAACAATTAAAAAAATAATAAACCCCCCCAAACAACAAACAACAATTAAAAAAAGGGGGGGGGGGGGGCAAAAAAACCCAAAACCAAAATAAGCACCAAAACCAAACAATTAAAAAAAAAAAAAAAAGGAGGAAATGGATGTGGCCAAGAAGAATCCTGAGTACCACTACATCATCGATGTTGAATGGTATCCACTTTACTGCTTCTACCGCATGAGGCATATACATAAGTTTATTTACACATGTGCTTGTGTGCTTGTAAAAGAGGAGTAGCTTTAGATAAATGTGTTTGTGGCAGTTGGATTTAGATACCACTATATAGTTTTCTACACTAAATGCATCAAGGACAGATACGGCGAGCTTCCAAGTTTGACGACAGGTCGGTTTTTAAGAAAAAATATGATTTTTCTATCTCTGAACCTCATCCAGCCAAGATTAGGTGACTTTTTTACTGCATGTGCAACTGTAAACAGATATGAGAGACTACCGTTCCCTCCACAGTATGTTTCCTGTAAATTATGGCCCTTTTAGATAGATCTAAGCCTCCGCCTTCATCGATTCATAACACAAGCCACGTTCTGCTGTTCCAGTGCCCCTGTTCAGCATTTGGGTGGTGAAAGGTTGAGAGCTCTAAAGATGGATTTTGGCACAGTTAAGACTCAGCTAAAATTTCACACTAGCTGATTTAAGCCTAACAGTGATGGAACCTCAGCCAATTACGAGTCTGTGCCAATGAGGTCAGTGCAAGACACCACAGAGGATTAGCAAGCCTTTGGTGGTGGATGTGGGTCTGACTTTCTGTAAAGACTTACTAAAATGTAGGCAACTGAACTAGTTCCATATACATAGCTCTCATCTATCATAGAATTAATTTAATTTCTCCTCTGTAATGTTAATGAGATATGAAAAGTCTTTTCTTCCACTCTAAGATATCAGCATTAATGACACAGAATCAGCTCCAGTGAATGGAAAAGAATGAGTTCACCTACACTATAATTTGTAATTGGCTCACTCATGGGACTTGAGTCTTTTGCATGAAAACTAGAGCTGTGTGAGCTCTCAAATGTGTTTCATTCATGCCTGCATTGTCATAGGAAAGATTTGAAGGAATCAGTTTGCATTTAATTAAGGTTTCTGTGACTTACTGCAAAAAATCTTAAACAATATATTCATCAAAAGTTTTAAAGTCAGGTTAAAGAGGGATCTACGATATTGCAGTCTGCTGGTATTAAGAAGGTGTTGTAAAACAGATCATTACATACAAAATGGCTATTTCTTCATAGCCTAAACACAACAAAATTCAGAAACTCTGCCACAACCTGTATGAACTCACTGCACCTTCTGAGTAATGTGTGGTGACTATGGGGGAGTCCACTGGGTAACAATTTATTTTAAGTCTCTATCACTGGGTGCTTAACTGCTGTTAATTTAGAACAGTGGCTTGGGGAACTATATTTGAGTCACACATATATAAAATGATTCCATTGTGATTGGTTTTATGGCAGTGAATGCCAGTGAGCTTTTGTTGAAGGGAAGCAACACTCACTTCTCTCTTTTTCTCTTTTTCCTTTTTTTTTTTATTTCCTTCTTTTGTATAGCATGTAGCAGTGCTAGTTTCAGAAGTCCAAACTTGTGAATCTTTCTGCCTGGGTTCATGGAACAATCAAGAGTGTCTCTGTACTTAAAAAGACTGTTCCATTTTGACAGCATCAAGCACTATGGAATGTGAGGGTGTGTGGGGAATATCACACTGATAGAAAGGGTGCTTAATTCTGACATGTTTAAGCATTTCAACTGTACAGATCATTGAAAGAAATGGAAGACCTCATGTTCAGAGACAGAAAGTGTGACAACTCTACTGGAAAGCTGAAAGTCCTTTCAGGGACAGAATGTATCATTACACTTCCTAATTCTAGGACTGTTCTAATTGAACAAAATTTAAAGATCGTAATCTGTATTTTGAATAGCAAAACTATGAATCAAAAAGAAACTGGCATCTCTAGGGAAGTACAGCCCCCTTTTCTGTCACCACCAAAGAGACCCTTCTCTCTTCAGTGTTTTACAATGATGTTTCCAAAAAGTAAATGCTTTGTCTTTGAAATAAACCAACTAATAACATGTATTTTTGAGAGCCCTTTGTCCTTATTCCCACTATCTGTGTATTACTCAGTTTAAACATTTCCCTGGTTGGGAATCAAGAAAAGAATCACCACAAATTACAAGGGCAGCTAAAAAGTAGGACATAGTAGCAGCAGACCTACTACTTGGTGGTTAAGCTGCTTTTTGCTATGAAAAAGCAGTGATGTGGCCAGTGACATGTCCATTTTGGGCACAGCGGTGCTATTCTTGGCATTGCCAAGGTAACTCCTAGGTAACCTTTGGTAAGTCTTTGAGCCTTCTCAAACCTTAGTAAAACAGGGATAGAGATCTGCTGTTGGAAAGCACCTGTAGCACTATCCTGCCTTTCTGCTTCACTTACCGAGACCATCAGTTCTCTCATCTTTCTCTTTCACTTAAAGGGACTGGAGATTAAACCTGGAGCAAAGGATACATCCTAAGAAGACTTGCTGGGTAGACAGCCAGGCACAGTGCTGAAGCAATTCCTGTCCAGAGGAGGGGGAAGGAACTGGGCTGATGAGAGAGTAGGAGAAATAAAAAAAGTTTGGGGCTGCTAAGAGCCCTTCATAGCTTTCTGCTTTCACTTCTAATTATCAGGAGACTGAGTTCAGGAGTTCCCACCAGACATCCAGTGCTGCTTGGGAAGGAGGGAATAACAAAATGAACCACACCACAGCTGAGAAGTCATAAGGTCGCTGCTGGGACAGAGAAGTAAGATTGGTGTGACATAAGCTTCCTATTTTCCTTTCAATTTCTAGCCTGATTAGAGTATGCTTGGTGTAACACTATCCTTGTCTCTGTCTATTGCCATTTCCGCCTCTGCCACCTTCTTCCAGCCATATATCTAATCCCAGTGGCTTGTACACCTTCAACAACACCCTTCCTCATTCCTCACAGATGCTGCTGATCTTTCAGAAAACTTTCTGTTTCCTCTTGAAAATGTCAGATGCGAGAAACATAAAAGGACTAAGGTATAAGAAGAAATAGGGAAACACATAACAGAGGAACCATCCTTATCTGTTATATTTTGTGCATTGTCATTGAAACTATTGTTTCTATTTGATAACATGTAATGTGGTCTCTGGAACTGTGTAATGTGGTAATAGAAAAAGCTATCCTGTTGTCACGGTGTCCTTCAAGACCAGATTAGGAATCACTTATCCCAAGTCCATCCCCAAAATGTGTAATTATAGCTTAATTTCAGTGAAAAATTAGAAATACTCTACATCCATTGTGCTCCTTAGTATATTAGTATAGAATCCATTTACGTGTTTTTAGGGACTGTATTTTTAATGTACAAAGAGTTAGATACTGAGGTTTGATCCCTGCTTGCCAGTTTGAAAAAATGAACGAACAATGAATTTACTTAAGCACTGTGCTATTCATTACTGATTTTTTTTGTTTTTACTGTCTTGCAAGAGACAGGTTCATATAGCTGTGCTCCAGGGGCTTCAATATTTCTAAAATTAGCAGGGGACAGTCACTAATCCTTTGGGAAAAGTGCTAAAGTTTGACAACTTAATTAAGAACTGAGTTCCAGAATTGCTGGAAATTACCAGGGCAAAGTTAAGGGTCTGAATGTAATTTCAGAGAGCAACTGAGAATATCCTGGACCCTGAGTTGTGGTCCAGCCTAATCTTCCCAGCTGTGCAGGACTCCCTTTTAGCTGGAGGAAACAAAATCTGTTAGAATTGAATTAAGGCATAATACAATACTAAGATATGTTAAGAAATATTGTGGTTTTGTTTAGTCCATCTTTGAACACTTGTTTTTGTTTCTGTTCTTTGAATTATGGGGAAAATACCTTTTTTACTTCTTACTTCTGTATGAGCCTAATGTTAAAAACAGTACTGAGGCAGCTGGCAGAAAGACATTCCACACTCAGGAGAACTGTTGCCTGCAGACCAATCGTATCATTTTCATCACATTCAGCGGCCCAGATGAAGTCTCAAGAAGTAGCTTTTCCAGTTAATCTGCATGGAGCAAACAAAAGCTGATAATACAGGGTGTCAACTTGGAAAAGATGTCTTCTAGTGGATTAACCACTAGAAGGATTAGTCCAAAAATTCTGGCAGGCAAAAACTTGGGAGACTGCCTGAACTGTGAGGGTAACTAAAAGCTTCAAGCATCCACACAGATATGCCATAGGACTGTGGTGCACAAGACAGATAGTATACAGAGCATGGTGAGCATCTGACCTGACTTTTCTGGAGAAAGTATGGCACACCTCAGCAGACTAATCTGCTCACAGGCTATAGGTGTATTTCTAAATCTTCTCCATTGTTTGTGACCTGAAGCACGAGGGTTTATATCCACTTTAAAAATGTTTTATCCTATCTGATGCAACTGTGGAAGCTTTTTATGATTGAGATAAATCTACAGCCTTCTTTTTAGCCTTTTCAATTCATTGTCATTTTGTGGCAATGAGTTCCACCAACTAATTCTGTAACATGCTAAAATACATCCTTTACTAGATATACAAAGCACTTTGGAAACTCAGCATTTTGGTCTTCTGCTACTATAAATTATAAGCAGGAAATGCCAAAGTATATTCTCTCTAAAATGCAAATATTTTTAAATTATAGTTGTGTCTACAACAGAAAGTGTTTGTCTGTAAAGTTGTTCTGTAATTATGAAAACTTGAGGGGGTGACATAGGTAGTATCAACTGCAGGAATTTTCCCTAGTGGAACTATGTGTCAATTAATTTATTTTGCTGGGAAATCTCCATTAAGTTTTCATATTCTTTCCTGACACAGCTATGCTGATGAAACTTTAATCTGCAATGTAAATGAGTATTCCATCTCCTTTTCCTATTTAAAATTGTGGTTTGGTAAAAATAATAAAAATGTATTTAACAGTAGCAATACTTACATCTTCTCATGTACAGTCTTCTGCAGTTAAAACAGTGTGCCTAACTACTGTATAATTTAGGACTGAGTTTTTTCTTACATTTGTGTAAGAGATATGTATTATCAGGATAGAGTGGAGTAGGATGTTCACAGTTTAATTTTCTTTCTCATTACTTTTTACTTCATCTTTCATCACTAGTGTGTTTCCTTTGTTTGTGTAACCACACTACCACAGAGAAGACAGTTTTTATAAAAAACAAATTCTGTTTTAATTTTTGAACAGTGGATTCCCCATAGCTTCCAACACTGCCTGCACTATGGCTCCTGAGCCATTAACTATGAATTGACTCTTGAGTTATTAACTATTATATATGAAGGGAGATCCTGAATGGGTGTGAGACAGCAGACAGGCTTTATATGGCTTTGTGTCTCATCACAGCAGGGTTGGTTTCAGACAGGAAGAGGCATCAGGAGACAGTAATGTTTCTAGAATGCAATTCCCTGAATATTCTGGGCCGCACGGTAACTCTATAGCTAATACTTCTCCTTATAGCACCTCTTTAAGTAATCCAGAGGTCCTGACTCAGAATGTTGGAGGCACATATTTTAACACCACTTTTGCCTTACAGTAAATCACTTTGCACCAAATATTCACCATACAATTTAACTATTCTGAACTGACAGTCTTGAGCCAAAACTCACTGAAACTGGCAGGATTTTTTTGCCATCAATTGTTTGACAATTCAGAAGCAGGGTTTGTGATGAGTGGAATTAAATTCACAGTCATCATTAGTGCAATGTTTGCAATTAAAGGCATACTTGAAAAGGTAAAATCAAAGAATTTATAAATACATTAAATATGACCATGTCTGATAAAATTATGAACATTCGCTTAACGTTTTTTGATCAGCAGTTGCTCACTCAGGGGAACTGCAGTGTGAAGAAAGGAATTTATGACTGTGGTAACTGTCCCTCTCACTGTCCCTGAAAGCACAAGCAAAGGACTGGTAAGGCTGAAGGATACTCCCTGGTGATACCTATTAGCCCTCACCAACGCTCATAGCTTCACAAATTCTGGGCATAGGCTCCTCAAAAACCAACCTCCAGATATGAGGAATTTAGCTGTCTTAGCTCTTTTGCCCCTTTCAGCCAGCCTCAGTTAGCTATGTTACTCACCATAGTACATAGAATGGCTAGGTTTGGAAAGCACCTTAAGATCATCTAGTTCCAAAACCCAAGAACCAAGAGTTTAAAAAGATGAGAAGTTGCATCCCACATTTATTTAAGAATAAAATATATTGTACTGCCTGCATGTCCAGCAGTCCCAAAACGACATATTAACTGTGGCCTAAACATTGCAACATTGAAATGAATTTTGAATTTTCCTTCAATAAGAGTAGATTGGGTCATAAAACAATATTCACCCAACCAGAAAAATGCAGCTGACTCTCAGGCAGAACTTGTCAGCTTTGAAACAGTATACACCAACACCCACACAAGACCTTATGACAGGAAATGAAGAAGGATATAGCCAATTGTGCCCATCAGGAAATGGGTGTGAAAAATATAGTTGCTGAAATGAGAATTTAGCCAGGGTTAACACTTCTCCAAGTGTAAAAAGACTAAGACTTTTCCCTTCCTAAACTGCTCACAAACTAATTATACACCTCATACAAAACTTATGCTCACAGTTTCCAGGCATCCTTGATTCACAGAAAAGCCAAAAGTTGATTTGCTAATATCCATGCTATTGCATACATTTCACCAGGCATTGCATAGTGCAATAGTATAAGAGATGGTTGTCTTCTTTTCTGAAAAGTCTTTAATCAAATAAAAAAGTATATCTGCTTCAGCAACCACCTTTGCAAATAGGGCGATGTAAGCCAAGTCGTAGGTAGGCATTGATATTTTGTGTATGTTTGTACATAGACACACATATACACTTAGCGGAAAAGGAAAAAAAATGTTTTAGGTTTATATCCCAAAGAATTTCTACCAACAGAAAACAACAGAAATGATCAACAGACATAAAACTTTAGCCTGTGTAAATGAAATGGTTCTGCTGCATTAACTTCATAAAACCATAATCCTCTCCTCCACAAACTATTACATGCACTGCAACATATCTGATTTATGGGGTGTAGAATCGATGGGAAAAAATTAATGCTTGAAAAACATATTAGAGACATTATTGAACAGATTTTAATTGAGATTTGATTTCAATGCCCCTTATCCACATGATTAATGAGTCCTACCCCTCGACTCCAGCAGGCAGAAGAGAGAGTCTTTAATATGACAATTAAGTATCTGTCTTTAGGTTTTATGTAGCTCTCTCCTCAGATCACTTCATCAGTACAGTGTGGCTTTTGTGCAGATTAAATTGAGACTCAATTTTCTCTATTTTCCAGCACTTACTTATGTTTTATGACAAGCACTAAATCAATTTTATGCTATTATTGATTTTTTCTTAAATGGACACAAACCATTTCGCCTTTTGCCCTTCTTTTCTACTTTCCTTCTATTTCCTTTTTTCACTGTATGCTTGATATACAGCCAGTTAAAGAAATTTCAAACGTTTCCTGAGATTTCTACAGGTCGTGCCAATTCATTCACTTTTTACAACATCAGAATTGACAAACTTAACCTGGAATTCTATCAAAACTTATATATTCTTTTAATGTGACAAGGTTTACAGGTTGGGCTTCTTCCCTCACCTTACCCTTAAAAAAAGAAAAAGAAAAGAGACTCCTCAAGGTTAGTTCTTCCTCTTTCTCAATTAAAAAAAAAAAAACAAACAACAAACCAAACCAACCCACAACAGACAATCTTTCTAATAATTTCTGAAAAATCTGAACTGCAGCTTCAGCAGTAATTTTTGAAACAGTCTTGAAATCTAATTAATACATTGATGTAGGGAGAACCTATTTCATGGCTTGCAGGGGAAAAGGGCATTATCTGCAAGGTGCAATAACTCCTCTGAGATGTGGCAACAGCTAGTGGTACACCACACAATTAAGAAGCTCTTGGTTCTTTAGGGCTCTATCCTGTCTGACCTATGGCAAAAATTAACAACTGCCTTGGGTGATAAAAGTAGCACAATTTGTAATCAGATAGCTTACTTTTTTTGGCAGAGAAGGGTTTAGGGTCATGGAGGAGATGATGAAGGATTGTCCTCTTTCTTTGTTTGAAGTCTAGTATGCCTGAGCTCAGGTGATAAAATTGATCTTTAAAATAAGTACAGTAGCTCCATTCTGCTGAAAAATCAATAAAGCCCTTCATTTTACCTGTAAATCCTGAAGGTATTTTTTAAAATGTGCAAAAAATCTTTGTAAATGACACAGGCTTTACCTACTGAATCAAAAATACATTAATCTGAATTATCTCTGTCATAGTATCTTTGCTCAGATGATGCTTTCTTCAACTTAATGGGAAATTTCAGTTGCCTTGAATGACAGATTTGGGGAAGAATAGCAATTTTTAGTTATTTCTTAGTGTGATTCTATTGTTATTGTGTGCCTACTTGTGATTATACTAAATATATGTACACACACTAAGTGTAAGGTAGATGGAGATATCTCTATGAAGTTTCAACAGCTTTCTTAGGGGAAAAAAAAAAAGAAAAAAGCACAACAAAATTAAGGGATTAAAATATTAAGAGAAAAAAAAATCTTTACTTTCTCCATAATATAGATGCTGGGATGCTTGCTGGGATATTGTTCTGTATATGAAATGTAAGTCAGTGATCCAGTAACTGAAAAAAGTTTGGAGCTATGCCATTGTGCTGTAGCTCCCTTAATTTATAGAATGTTTTTCCCTTCATGCAAGAAACATGCCAGTAACAATATCAACTTTCATGATTAACAGGCGACTCGAGGGGTTTTCCTTTATTTCTTAGCTTTCTCTCTGCTTTGAGATATGAAAAGTAATGTCACAAATCAGCTTGCATGCTGCCTTTCTGCTCACATAGAAAGAAAGCTTTCCTTGCAAGTGCCAGATGCACGCAATGCTGTGAATTCTGTACGTATGCCTGTAGTAAAGAGCAGAACTCTCTGCTTCTAGCTGGAATCCAGATTCAGACTGCTCACAGGTCAGTGATTCCTTAGCTGTGAACTAATCCAAAACGAAGACTCACCATTTCATTCCTTTAGAGAAACAGCTGTTTTGCTTCTTAGGCTAAAGTATCCTTATTAATTTGTTCCATTTGTCTCTGTTTGGGTTTTCCCATTTTCTTTGTTATTACTATTACTGCGGTTAATATTGTCATTACTATTACTACTGTTGCTATAATAATACTAATCACCACATTGTGTTTCATGATCATATAAATACTGCAAACCAGGAAAATTGCTGTCTCACAGACAGCTTCCTTTCTTGTACCCAAAAGCTGGTGTGAGTTAAGTTTCATAAACCTTTGTTTATTTTGGTAGCATATTTTTCTCCTATGATTTATTCTTTTCTCCATCAGTCCTATTTATACCTTATTTCTGGTTTAGAATTGGCTTTTTAAAAAGTAAATTATACTGTTAAAAGCTCTTTATCAACAGAAGGTACATTTTTTGAGAATAGCTTCAAATAATAAAATATGAAAGTATAAAAGTATACTTTTTAAATTGTTCTTATTGCTCCCTCTGCTTTTTTAAATTTATATCATTTTTATCAACCTTTATTTATTTTCTGGCCTTGTGCTTCACATGCCTGTGATATTCAGACACATAAGTAAGTGTACCCAAAAAAAACGCTGTACTACAGGTTGTGGGTTGCAGTTATCTTCTCCCTGCCACATCTGGTTAGACGTTTTTGTTGTAGTGACTGCACATCTGACTTGTGCAAAAGAAAGTTAAGACCAGGTACTTGGCACTGTGTGGAACAGCAACTTAAAAAGACATTATAATCTGGTAACCCTCATTTCTATAACATATTTGTTTGGGACTATCTGAGAACTATTTGATTTTCAGGATTAAAAAGCACATGTGCAGCAGAATTCCACTTAAATACTTTAATTTACTGTGGATTTATAAAGCCATAATAAAATTCTGGTACACAATGAAGGGCAAATTACCCTGACAGGCTGATCTGTTGAAAAACAAACCTGTTTACAAAAAAAAAACAATGCTCTCAGTACAAAATATGACGGATGATAAATCTCTTCAGCTTATACTCATTTAAAACTACATTTTCTTAAACGCAGGTGAATGGCATCACACGCTTCAAGTTGAACAGGATTTTTGATTTAGCGCTGGAGATGATTTATTGTGTTTGAAGGCTTCTGAGTTTGTAATGTAGCCCTTGAAAGAGGCCTAGACAATACACTGAAGCCACAGAGCTCGCAGAAGTATTCCCCAGCACAGTGTTATCAGCTGTAGCCTTAAAAGAACAGGAGACCTTTGTGTTTTGCCTAGGCAGTGGAGATTGTCAGCTTTCTGAAATGAATTGCAAGCCTAATCTAGAATAGTACCAATTCAGATCAATAAATAGCAATAGCACAGCACGCCAGCTTCCACACACACACACCAGCACACACAAAGACACACACAGACATGTATTTTCTCCCCGTCCTGAGGAGCTGGGCTGCACTGGATGTGCCCTGAGGAGACACCGGGGTCGGTGCCCACCAGGCTAGCTACCTGTTGGAAGCAAAGGCTATGCCAAGCAGGTCAGCGAGCTGCACGATTGTAATTTCACCTTCAGTATGTACACATACGCATTTGGGGTATTCAGGAACAAGCACTTCCCTGTCTGCCCGGAGGCAAGAGCGGCCCTAGCTGGGTAAATCGGCGCAAGCCGCTGCTGGGGTTGTTGCCTAGTAACAGGCGACCTCGAGGGGCGGGATGCGGAGGGCGTCGGTCCCCTCACGGCCCTTCTTCCCCGTCCGTCTGGAAACGGGCCGCTCCTCCTCCGGTTAAATCCTCTTGGCTTTGCGAAGGTCCCGCATGGGAGAGGGTGTCAAATGATGGGAAGGGGTTAAAATTAAATAAATAAAAAAGTAATAAAAGAAAAAAGAAAAAAGAAAAAAAAAAAAAAAAAACAAACCAGAGAAAAGATTTAACGAGGTCAGGAAAGTCCCTGAGGGCAAACAACGCTGTGCCCCGGAGTCCCTGAAGTAACAGCCCGTCTCGAAGCTCTCCTCGCCCCTGCACCCTTCGTCGCCTACCCCCTTCTTTGCTCGCCTGTCCCTTTTGAAGTGGCTACAGTAAAACACCTTAACTCAGCTCTGGGAGGGAGGGGAAGGGACCACCTTCAGAGTGCAGCTGGAACTGGAAGCTGTCTGCCTCAGCCGTTAAAAATATGTGGAGAAATTACCTATCATTCCCTGTAGAGACATCCAGCAACCATCCCAACCCAGCTTTTCAGTTCGGTGATAATATGCTCCTATCAGTTTTAATAGCCCCATGCTGGATTCAGGAGGTATTATGGATTGTACAGCAAGCATATTGTCATTAAATTAAATTTTCAGAACATTCCCCAGCTCATCACAAATACCACAGAGAGTAATCATAATCGGTTCTCAACACATGTGTAATTGCCTTCAGCTGGCGTTTTTTACAGTTGACATTGTTCAGCAGTGATAAGGTGATTGGTGATTTGAATACACAGCTTGTTTCATAGCTGCCGTAATTGAAATATGGTATGTGTGAATGGAAGATTACATTAAGACCTAGGATAATCACCTGACATGAGAGTAATTGAGTCTACAATCTGCCACTGAGTCTCTCAGGGAGGGCTGAAATGAAAAGAAGCCATTAGTAGATTATGCCACTGCTGGCTCGGCTCGGCGCAGCGTCGGAGCGCCCGGCTGCCGTTCCTCCGCGCCGGGCTGGGCAACGCCGGTCGAGCCGGCCTGGGGGCAGGCTGGAGGGACGGAGGGAGGCGGCACCACCTGCAAGAAAAGTTGAAGCTGTCCCCCTGGGTTGGGGGGAAGCGTGGAGACAGACAGGCTCTAGAGAAAACACCCCCCGCTGTATCGGGAAATACCGCTTCCCGTTGGTGGGGTAGGAGGGCTGATTGCTCCATCCGGTCCCTTTAGGAAGGGCAAGGAGGAGAAAAAGTGCGGTGTGGATGATCCAGCTTTAGCTGTTGTTTAGTTGCCAATAGAAGGAATAAGTGTGTGGAATCTGAAAAAAAAAAATAAAAAAAAAAAAATAAAAAAGAGAGAAGAACCAAGCCATTCCATGACTAAAAAAGGAGCTGAGGGCAATTCAGTAACTTTCTGCAATCCAGAAGTGTTCATAGGCAATTGTAATTTTGGAATTTTAAAACTTATTCACAAAATTTGGTGGAAAACTGTAAATCTGATGTTGTGTTCTCTTTGTTCATGAAAAGAAACAATGAAAAAAGTTCCCTTATTTTTTCATGTTTTTCATTATGTGGGCTACATAAGAGTCTTTAAAAATCATGTTTGATGTAAACTGAGGTTAATTATTAAGGGTAAGCAAGAGGAACAGTGTTATCTAACCTTTAAAAATAAATGTAATAATGTGCCTGTGAATCTAAACCAAATATTTACTCCAGGTGTCCAGACTTAATGGGCAAAAGCATAATTGCTTTTTAAGGAGAGTATTTTATTTCTTTTTCAACGAGGATTATCTTGTGATGAAGTCTGTCTCCTTTCTTTCTTTATTTCTTCTTTTGGAAGGCAATACCTTGGTTTGTTGTTTGGGTTGTTTTGTTTGTTTGTTTTCAAATCTACTGTATATACAGATCACAAACCCTGAACAAAGAAGAATTACAAACCCAGCTGAGATAAACATGTCAGAATTACTGTTAAGAGGCTGATGCCCAGAGTGTTTAATGGATTGAAAAGATGATCAAGCATTTATGCAGCTACCCCTTCAAAAATTATCATTGAGCCAATGATAATCCAGTTATAATAATGAGCATTGAGTCAGTTAAGCTTAGCATGCAGAGGAGCTACTTTTTAATACTAAATAACCTCTTCCATCTTAAAAGAAAAATAATTATGAAACCATCTCAATTTTACAGAAGAGCTGTAATGTTCAGGTTAGAAGCCTATATAAAAAGCTGTGTCCAGGATAGCATAGCTAGCTTGTAGGTTGTACATCAGCATCTGAGGTTCTCCTTTGAGATGCTGTGATTCCCCATTCTCTCATAACTTTACACTTTTTTGGTAATTTTCAGAACCTAAAATCAAGCTGTATGATCTTGGAACCAACTGTAGGAAACTGAGGTCAGTTCACTGTCTTCTCTGCACACAACTGATAGCTACTTAACAATTGCCTGGCCATTTTTCCCTTTTCTGTTCTTTAAAAGCTCTTCAAAATATGTTTGTGTCTAGCAGTAGTATCTGACATTCTTTTCTCATCTATTCCTGAAGCCACAGCTCTCTCTAGCACTTGCTAGAATAAATCTGAAAATGCAATAGTAAAAGAATAGTGGTTAGGCTTGTTTATTTTTGGATTCTCCTTGTAGCAACGTTAGACAGAAGGAAATTTTTAGACAATTAAGGTCTATATAATCCAGTGCAGCATCACTAAAAACAGAAGGATACGGGACTGGATATAGCTGCAATGGTGGTGTACAAATGAACAAATTGCTAAATAGTGTAGTATCTTCCTCATCACATTGTACACAGCATGCACCCAAGGCTGCTACTGTAAAGGCTGTAGTTGTCCTGGTGAGGCCACACCTTTGCATAGCTAAAGGATGTCTGAATTGCAAAAGAGTATCAGTTGTTACCTGTAAAACAGCCATCTTAATGCTTGGATCTCAAAGCTGTGACTGTAGGTTTGGCAGTTGAAAGCCCCTAACTGCTTGTAGGGAAAACATAACTAATTTTTCCTGGAAGATATTGAATAACAGTAAGCATGTAATAAATTTTCAGTCATCTAAAAAACTGAAGGTAGCCAAGCCACTAAAAAAAAACACAGTCAAAGAACAACACAAAAATTTAAAAGTCTCATTCTTACTTATGCAAAAATGCATTGATTTTGAAAATCTGGATTTAAACAATGATGCTGGAGTCACTTGGTTTTAACCAGAAGACCAGCATATGAAAAATAATTCTCTAAGCAGTCAGTTCTGAGGAGTTCTTAAAAGGGATCTTTAACTCTTCTAACTCACAGCATAACTCAGTTATACTGCAAGTAACCTATGTGGTTCTTTTGGGCCATGAAATCCTTCCCCAATTTTGTAAGAATTACTGGAGGGCTTTTTTTTTTTATTTCCTCCACCAGATCCAAAGGTACAGAGCATTCAACAGTATGATGAACTGTAACCTAAGGAAGTTCTTAAACAGTGTACTATTGAACAGCAGTAACTATCAAGAGCACAAGAGAATTCATGAAACCTCTGGACAGTTTGCTCAAAGATATGGAGGTTAAAAACCTGGGATTGTACAATGAAAGGCTTTTGAGGAAGTTTGACATATGCAAATGTCAAGGGAGAAAGCTGACTTGACTAGCTTTGAGAGATGCAGAGAAGAGGATCTTCATTGATTTCACTATTACAGGTTAAAGAAGAAATCCTGCTGGAGAACAGAATCTGAAGTTAATTCTGACCAACATGGCCTTAAAGGACCCTTTTATCTCATTACTACCTCCAGAGGCACTGCAAATTATCGTTTCCAGTAACCTCTGAGTAGCTGTTACCTGATTATTTCTTTTCAGGTCAGAGAATCAGCTTTTACTTTTTATTTAATGTCACTTATGGAGTGGAAAATTCAGATGTTCTCATTTCACTTCTTTGACGAGTGTGTCTAGTATATTGTACTTGTCAGGCAACAGTTTGGGGCAGTGCGGCCTACGGACTTGCCTACTAATCTATTAAGAAAAATATCCCAGTCATAAAGTTGTTCCTACATAGTTACACGCCTTTTTGTTTTTAAGAGCTATGGATTGAAGACAGAGGAAGTAGTGTACGTTTACTTGAGCTATGCTAAACTCCAATACGCTAAAAGTTTCTCTAACAAATGTTGAAAAATTTAAGACAAATCCCTGTAACTTTGCAAGTAGGGCAGACAGTCATGACTTTGGTTTGTTTGACTATAAATTGCTGAAACAATGCAACTTAAAAACAATACAGTAGTACTGTATGACACTGTCAATATCATTTATAGCACAATTTTACACAAAGGCAGAAGTATCATAAAAAAACAAGTAAGTCCTATCAGGTGCCCTAAAATACCTTATGTCATAAATAAGTCAGATTTCTTAGAGGAAAGCAATAAAGTTCCAGCAGATTCGATTTTTCCCACTAAATAATCACCCTGACCTTTTTCACTAACTTCACAATAACAGTTCTTGAAGAAGCCAGCAAACACAGTAAGGGATTTGTATGGCACACTCATGTCTAAAGCATGAAGAGAATGTAGAAGAGCATTGATGGTGCTGGTACAAAAAAAACCCAACCTAAATCAATGTAAAAGGAAAAACTAATCAAAATCAGTAGGCTGAATATTTGTAAAGACATTGACAAAATACTTGATGGAGGAGAAATTAGGTAAACAGATTTTGAGATTTTAAAGGTCTCTTGCTAAACAAATATATCAGAAAGATACTTAAAACCCTCCAAACTGCTTCTTTAACTTAGGAAATATTTTTAGTCATAGTTGACATGGGGAAGTTTATAAAGTAATTGGTGGAATAACACCACACATGAATTTGGCAGTGGAAGAGGTATTACTGAGCTATTTATCTCTGGAATCTTAATTTCTAGGGGTCGGGGTTTTTTTTGTTGTTTGTTTGTTTGTTTGTTTTGGGTTTTATTTTACATAGAATTAATGACTTCTACAGGAAATATTTTCCTTTATTACACCCAGGAAAATAATCTTGTCTTTCTAGTGGTCGGACTTCTGTGGATAATTCACACATTGCATGAGAGTAACATCACTAACGCTTCCTACACTGTATTTTGTATCAGAGTATGAGAAAGCAATTAAATTTTTAAACCAGCAACAACTAAAACCTCATTCTGTCATATAAAAAATCTAACCAAAAAAAAAAAAAACACCACCAAAAAACCCACAAAAACAATTCTTTCATAAAAAAGAAGAAAAAATCATGGACAAGAACTTTTATTACCTGAGCAATGTAGAGAGGGTAACTAACGACAAGAAATAAGCCCAGAAGTGTTGATGTCAGAAGGAACTGAAATTGCTCCTTGCTAACTGAAACAAAATGAAAGCATTCAAACTAGAAAAGAAAACAGCATAAAGGCTCTCAGATCTTTACAATTTTCTGGAAAACAGTTTTTATGCTCCTGCTCTCCAACTGCACAAAACTGTGAACATGCCTAATGCTGTGCAAGTAAAGAGTACTTCAGCAGTTCAGGTGTGTGTTATTTTTATACAGAGGCATTTTTTTCCTAGAGCTAATAATTCCAAATTTTACTTTTTCCAACTATCAAATCTCACTCCCATAAGCAAGGATACCAAGAATATAACTCTCTGCCTTTAAATTAATCCTCACTATATAGAATACCAGAGTCTATTGAAGGTTGTCTAGTAAATACATCAGCTGACCAGGGATCTTCAGGTTTCAAACTATCTTTTGTGCAGATAAGCTGCGCGTAGTTTGTTTGTGCAAATATTGAAAGTACTTGTCTATGATGAAACAAATAACCTAGTATTCTCTGTGTAGCTAACACTTAAGATTTGTTGGTTTGGTTTGAATCTTTGTATATTAGCACTTGCTATGTTCTCCACAATTTCACTGTTAGGTGTTTACTCTTTTGGTTTTTTTCAGTGACCTCCATATATAATCAGTGTAGCTCTTTGGTATGAGTTCTCAAGTAGCGTTTAGTGTAGTTCTTCATAGTATTGATATTTATTAGTTAATATTATTACAGAAAATATAGTTAAGGACTGTTTCTAAATAGGACTTCTTACTGATCCTCACTGGAACACAATAGCTTTTCAAATCAATATGCCTTCAATTATATCAGAAGTTTGACTTTCAAACCCAGGGAATTTTGCTTCCTGGGTAAAGAGGAAAATCTTAGCAAAAAATAGCAGAAAATCTGGGAAAAAGATAGTTAAGAAATGCATCAATAGTATTTCAATTAATGTAGTGCCAGTTCTGGTACACTGGGATATGTAGACATCTAGATAATGATAGTACTCCATTCATCTAGTGTCAGGTTGTTGAGGGTTTTTTTAAATACATATTTCATACAGTGGTTCAAAAAAGCAGGGTTTAAACTGTCTCCTGTGGTATGGGAAGTTGTGGCTGATTCAGGTCTCAGCAAAGCCCTTTTTGATTAGTTCTAGCAGATACTTAGCAGTGGCCCACTGTAGAGTAAGTTGTCATTACTCTGCGATCGTATTAGCTTTAGACCTCGCTATTAGAGAAGATGTACTTATTCTTACTCAGTGTTAGTGCCAATCCTTAAATAAGAGGAGCAGTACAATTCCAAAATGCCCCAAAGTTACTCTCTGGAGACAAGGCTGTTGATGACTTATCCTAGATCAATCATCATTGAAGGTCGCCTGTCTTATTTGGCAATATTTGTTCAGTAACTAATAAAGATCAGCCTGCAGTTATTTATATTAGGTTATCATCTCTCCAGGGTGAAGCTTAACCCATTTTGCAATGTTTTTCTCAACAAGACAACATGAGTTTCTCTGTCTGAAAATGAATTAAGTGCATGGTTTCTAAATATGGGATCTGACATTGTTCTTGTTACAAAAAGCAATTTATTCCCCAAAAGGCTTACACTTCAAAGGTTATATAAAAAGGTTCAAATATCACTGCTATCCATTTTTCAATTACTGGGCTTCCTAACACCACAAGCTTTTGGACAGATAAGCAGTGGTATCAGTTTTCTTATTCAACATCTCAAAGGTTTCCAATTCAGCATCTCAGAGAAAGCAAATTTATTGTAATACATTTAGGTGGTTTTGAACCAGTAGTATCCTGATTGTTTCCCACAAGACTATTTGGTATATCAAATAGTATCTTAAATGGGTATTTATGAAGTGCCAGATACTAATGATTGTGATTATCACTGCAGATTAGAAAGCCTGAATATGGACAGACTTGCTTATCAATTTTAAATTTTTAATAATAGAAAGAAAATAGATTTCATCTACCAATGAAAATGGAAGTACTTTCATGACATAAGACTATTCTGAGATGGGTCTTTCTCCAAACATTATTATACAGCTCAAATGACAATGAAAATAATAGAACATTTGCATAACATTATATATGTGTTCATAGGTTTTGTAACAATCAGTAATATCAAGCTGGAGGACATTAATAATAATAATTATAATAATGATAAAATCAATAATAATAATAATGACTTTCAATTTAAAGTAAAATATTCTCTTCCATCAAGATATCATGTCAATCAAGTATAGCAAGTGGTAAGTGTATTAAAATGCTTATTATCTACAAAGTGAATAAAATTTCTTTTGCTGTCATTTCTAACTATGCTTTCTGGACAACATAGCCAAGCTTTGTTATGTTTTCATTGGCAAACTGTCATGGGAAAATTTTTCAGAATACGGATTAGCACTGAGTCAAAGCAACAGGTCTAGATTTTGTTTCTGCCAGGAATTTCTTGGAGGAGGAAAAGAAAATATTGATAAAGTCTAAGCCTAAGTGGGAAGATTGGTAAGATATAGCAGTTATGAAATACAAAAAAGATACTCATCTGATGCTGTATGAATATTATACTTTTTGGATACAGTAGATTGAAGAAACTCACCTTTTTCTATCTCAGATGAAGGATGTGGTAAGAAATGATATGTGTTAATCTGACTTTACTTACAAATTATGCCTTTCTGTTATTGTTATTTCTGATGAATTAATCGTTCATATTTCAGTAGATGAAATACATGTTCATAGGACACTGTAAAAGGAAAAAAAAAGAGAGGTATATGCAAAGGCACATTTTGTTCAGAAAAGAGAGACGTAAGTATTGTATTAATGTTGCATATCAACAGTATCATGGCCTATCTTGCAAAAAGAAAGAGTTCATGGAGTAAATAGGATCAATTATGTTTCTTGTTTCACAGGAAAACAAAAAGAGAAATGTTTAAAGGAGAACGATATTCTTCTAGGCTCTTATGTTCTCCTTTGGCTGGAGGAGAGCTTTGCAATGCTGATTCTGCGATTCTTGCTGTCATAAAGTGAGATTGTAAGAAATTTTATGGAATACTGAGTTAAACTATTGATTTTAAAAAGAAACTGGAACAGAGTAATATAAACGACTGATTTATCAGAGACATTTTTCTAAAGTAGCTTTTGATAAAATAGGTCATATTTTACAGAGAAGAACGTAGTGAACCTTTTGGAGCTTCTAAAACACGCATACAAAAAAAAAAAAAAAAAAACCTGAAAAGGGGAAAAAAAAAAAGGCACAACCAAATCAACCGTACATGGGAAAATAGCAGTAGAGTTGGAGAAAATAAGATATACAAGAAATGTGAAATAGCTAAGAATATGGTTACAGGAAAGTCTACCAGAAGTTGTCCTAAGTGGACAGAAGAAGAGGATTCCTGGTAACAGAAATGATTATGATTTATCTGAATTTATTTAATATTTTTACATGTGAAATAGAGAAAATACTGGGCTTGTACTGATCAAGTCTACAGAGAGCAAAATGTTGTGAGACACTGTCAATCTCAAAGTAGATTATGCAGAAAAAGGCAGTGGGGTGGGAATTGAATAGTCAAAATGAGGTGATTTTCAGCAACACAGAATTAAACTTCATTTCCTGGATGTTCTGGGTATAAGCTAATCATAATGTGGTTGCAAAAAAAGACAAGTATTACTTTAAAACACATCAGTGGAGGTTTATTCATTTGAGATGGAGAAATGTTAACATCATGCAACAAAGCTTAGATACAGCCTCATTTGGAATAATGCTTAAAGCTGTGATTATACATGCTTAGGAAAAAGAATTTAAACTTTAAAACTGTAGATAAGCTACTACTATCATTGTCAGTCGACATCTAGTAAAAGATATTCCACCTAGTAATACGGAGGCTGAAAAAGACACAGGCTGTCATCTATAAATATTTTGTGTCAGTGAACACAAAAAAAGAGAGAAGAGTTATTTAAGCAAAGGTACAATTATGTCAAAATTGCTATGGGATGTAGAATGACTATAAATAAATACAGTCCACAAATAAGAGATCCTAACCATAAGACAAGTAGCACTAATTCTAGCTAAAGCAGTGAGATAAAGAAATCAAATTGGTTTTGAGAGCCAACTATGTACATTTTTTATGTAATAGAGTTGATAAACATGGCAAAGGACTGGATGTGATGAGTCAAAGATTATTTTGCATCCTAGACCCTATGTTTCTAGTGGAAAAAGAAAATATCCACAAAAATGAACTGAAGCTGAACTGAATCAGGTAAACTGATTATAAAAGAAGATGAACTTCAAAAGGTGACAGGTCAGAGAACATGAAGAGATTTTTTTTTACCTGAACCCAACTTTTGGAATGATAATAAATCTTATTAGAGAAATTGATTCCCCCTACCATTTTTCTTTTCACCTCTCTAAACCAACCTTTTCCTATGAACATAAAGACTGCTTTTCTATCGGTTTCATGAGAGTATATGAGTATATGAGGTTATTTAGTGGGGCAACTAAACCTTCCTTACTTCATGTAACTCCATCAAAATGTTCCCAAGACAGGATCCACCTAGAGGAAGAGCACAATACCTGGTTAGCGTGATTAAATTAATACCAGTTACAGAACATTTTAATTTCTGTTTGAATTTAGCCTTACCAGCTTCACTGCAATGTGATGCAGAGGTACTGAGTTATGAAGGATTTGCCTTTCACTAGAAGTGAAGCAACTGAATAAGCATATGATTTAAGTGCCTGCATGAAAGCACTGAATTTATTGAGGGTTCGCTCCTTTAAAATGATTGCAGAATTGCTAGGGTACTTCTAAGCTCATACTTAGGTAAGGGTGTAATTACTGTGTAACATGTATACAGAGGTCATAGAACAAAGATTTATATTGCTTACATTTTGTTCCTGTGGGCAAAATAAGAATCCTAGGTGGTACTTGGGAATTTATCTTAATTAATATTTGATATCCAGGTCTCACCTTAAGATCTGTGCTATTACAACTGATTCAGTTGTTTGTAGCATTTTGTTAATGTAGCTTCTAAGGGTGGTATTGTGTGGGATTAAGTTATCAACAGTTGTCATTACAATATTATGATTTACATATTGTTCATATGCACTGTTTGCATAGTGTTCACAGAATCATAGAATGGGTTGGGTTGGAAGGGATCCTAAAGATCATCTAGTCCCAACCTCCTGCCATAGGCAGGGAAAATTCTTATTGATATATACAATATTTCTTTTTCATTGTATTTAGGAAACATGAGGGTGAGTGTGGCATCAGCTATTTCATAAAATTCTTTGAATTAGGCACCCTTGTTCTACTAGTAATGCTTAGTAAGATGAATACACTACCCTAAATTAGATTTTTTCTTTCCTCCATTGATAATTAGCACTAGAGGGGATGGGTATGAGTTACCTATTAACTGCAATTGCTATGTTTAGCAGTGCATCCAGAAAAAAATACATTATCAGTAGCAGCAAAAACCTACTTCTTGTCTCATGTTTATTTTAAGAACATTTCAGAAAAGGCAAGCTTTCTGCAGTAGCAGACTCTCACACTGCACTTTGTTCAAACCAGTGTTTGTTTATGTTGTATATTGGGCATATCAATACCTGTGTTACTGCTTAACAGTGTTAATTTCTTCTGACTATAAAAAATTCCGGCAAAGTATTTGCCATGATGATATTAGACTAGCACTGAAGAGTTTGTATTTGTATAAATTACTTCATCTAATGGAGTCAAATTCTGTCACATTCAAATATACACAGTTAGTTCCATTGACTTCAGTGGAGTCAGGAAATAATTTGACCCTGCTACTTAAAAATTAATGGAATTTCAGCTTGGTACACAGTCTTACAAAGTCATCAATACCTCCACCTCCTTCAGGTATTAAGTTCATGAAACAGCTATTATTTATTTTCATATGGTTCAGAAACACTCTATTAAGGGATCCTCATGATTGTGTCTATTTATATTAATTGTGTTTGTAGTTTAAAGTAAGTTCTTATTGTTCAATTACTGTTCTTATTGTTCAAATAAGTTATAATGAAATATGAAGCTTAGCACACTGTAAATTGTTAGAAATAATGAATATTTAATTACATGAATTTGCACACAATGATAACATAATTAATGGTGTACAACATATCTGGTCAAATAAATTAACTGTCTGTTCATAATTAAACTAGATACTCTTGCTTGCTTTTTCCCCTCAAGATAACTGACATCTTCAATAAATACTGTAACTGCAGGACACAGACGTCAAAGTACAAGTACTTAAGTAAAAAGACAAATTTTCTGGTCGGGGTGAGAAGAGAGAGTAGACACCTAGATTTTCAAAGTGTAGGTTTTGCAAGTGGTGAAAAGTCTGAATGGAGGTCTGTTTGTAAGAGTCTCACTCTTGCAGTAGCCTAAACTCTAATCCCAATTTCCATTTGTTCACCTAAAGATCACTTTGTACTCTGCACAAACTACACAACAAACAAAAACATTACCACCACAGCTCCTTCAAAAGACAAGTGGAAGAAGACTTCCTGTCATTGTAAGACTTGTGGTACTGCATTTCATCTGCATATAGCATCGCCTGAGTTACTGTATTTCATGTAATAACCAGTGCCTCTATAGTGACTGCCACTCTGAAAAGTACTTGTTAAATATCAAATTGAAATCAGTCTCCTAAACATTCTTAAGTAGATTGGAAAATGGTGTTAGATTTCAAAATTGGGTGACAGAAATAAAAAACAACCAGGGTGCAGTTTAAAAGGGATGCAGGGGGAGTAATGCATTCTGGAATACATTTTTGGAACTTGGAAGTAATATATTTCCGCAGCAGAAATGACAGAAAGGAGAAGGAATTGTTAATAAGTAACTCTGGAAGAGTCTGAGGGATCAGATAAAGACAAGAAACTGAATCTAACTCATCAATGTCATATCGTAGTAGAAAAACAAACATAATACTGGTTTCTAAAAAATGCAGTGTAGTCCCTTCACCCTTCTGAGAGACAGAAGAAAAAGCCACAGCTGATATCACATGTGTAATTTTCAGTAATGTACAAAAGACATGCACAGGCTAGACAAAACTAGACCAGACAAACAAGTTTACAACAAGATTGTCTCAATTGCAAGGAAATTTGTACACTGAGAAAAGATGGAAAGCTTTTGGCTTGTTTCATCTCAAGTTGAAAAAGAGCAGGGGAAAAAATGTCATCAATCTGAATATATTAAGAAAACCCTTTGCACATATGGCCAGAAATGAAACAACAGGTGGAAAATTCAATGCTATGAAATTTCGGTTAGTATGAATTTTTTGTCTTGGTCTTTCAAGAATAGCTTCAGTAAATTCTCATGAGGTGACAGTGAGGAGAGCTGTAGGCCCATGTTGTTTTGCCTCATGACAAAGTGGACATTTATGCATTTTACAATAGTGCTAGTTTTAAAGAAACAAATGGTTCCCACTCAGTTTTGGAAATGAATGCTTTGATATTTTGCTTATGTTTCCAGGGAAAAGAACAATAGCTAGGAAGCTCAAAAGGAGGGAGGCACTGACTAGAGTGACAGTGTGATTCTTGTTCTCACAATTTATTACTGCTGCCTCTTCTTTGTTAACTAATTTTTTGTGAATTATACTGTGAATTTTCCTTATACTTTATATATTAATCATCAGAACTTGCTTAAGAACAGGTTGAAGAAATAGCCATTAACAGATGTGCAGTTATGGTCACAGGATTTTAGGTTAGTGTTGTGACGTCCCCTCAGTCATTGTGACATGGAGTTTTGGAGTTGCCAGGTCACTTTGTAGATGTTGATCCTTAGAGCTATATCCAGAAGGGGCTTAGGTATTAACAGTGCAATAGGTAATTAAGAAGTTAGTTAGCTTGGAAGACATGCACATTCCAGATGAAAAGTTTCATGGCTTCTTGATCAGCACCTGTGTTTTCTAAAATGTTTCAGCATTAAACCTTTTACTTGTCAGATTACTAGGCATTGAAGAAATCTGTTAGTATATATCTGATAATATTTATCCTTCCCTCTCCTGTTTGTCCTCCACACATAAAATGTATTGTGTGTCACAATTCAGAGTACTCAGCCGTGATAGCAGACCCACAGGTTATTGGTTCCCACCTGGGAAGGAATTGTTTTTAATTTTTAGACGCCTAATTCACGGCTGTTGATACCACAAGGCAGAAAAACACCTACAGTTTTTCTAGGTGCATTCCCAAGACAATACAGCAAAATTAAAGTCTTCTTTAATTCTCATATCCACATAGACACATACTTGAACAATAAAGTCCAAATAATGAGTGCAAATAGTGAATGCTGTTCATTGAATTACACTGCAATGGTGTAAGTGTCATACATACACAGCTCAGACCTTTCTGTTATTCTTAAAAAACCAGTATTTTCCATCACAATGAATACAACACTACATAATATTATTTAAAATCTATTTCCAGTTACTAAATGCCTAATACATGGTTTCTAATTATCTTGGAAATAAGCCCTCTTTTGCCATGAAGTGTACAGATACATTATTCTTGGGCAGAGAGACTTCAACAGACATACTGAAGAAATAGTACATAATGTAATAAGCTGGCTATTTATATTGAGAATAAAATTAAGTACTGTATTGTAAAACCAGTGTAGTTAAATTTCATTTGATTCTTTTCTATAGCAAGTTAATGTGATATGTGATATCAAAGTGAAATCTTTCTAGTCCCCATTTAGTTATTCATCTCATCTCATCTGGCATCAGTACAAAAAATATTTAACCCACACACAGCCAATGTGCTTAGGAACGCTGTGCTTCATGTGGGTTTTTTTGGTTTTGAGGGTTTATTCCTTATTCATTGTCAATAGAATTGTTTACATTACACTGCCATTAAAGGCAATTTAAATTGCCCAAGTGTAGCTGATGGATTAGTGCAGCTGGAGCAGGAGACCTGGTTTGGCATCTGGAAGCTTTATTGTTTGTGAGGATGTGAAAATGTGGAAATTAAGACTGAAGTGTTGGTAGTCAGAATATACAACATAGTAGTTGTAAACTGAGCATATGAGAGATCTTGAGTGACTACAAGCAACTGTGTCCACTTTTCTGAGCAGAACGGAAATAATTCCATTAGCTTTGGCATGATTTGAACCAGAGTCCTCCACACACTATGTATGTTTTAGATGTTATAGATCCAATTCTGGAATCCATTTATTATTAAGATATTTGAGATTACTGAAACATTTGCCTCAAGTTTGAAGGAAGCATTTCTGCTGTACCTGAGGTTAAATTAATAGACTAATTAATAGACAAGCAACAAGCATGAAACTGCTGCACCAGGAAGGCCATGTAACCTTCTGTTTTGAACAGGAAAATGGATGAGCCGGGGAACTACAGACCAGTCAGTCTCACCTCTGTGCCTGGGAAATTCTTGGAGCAGATTCTCCTGGAAGGCATGCTGAGGAGCATGAAAAACAAGAAGGTGGTTGGTGAGAGCCAGCATGGCTTCACTTAGGGGAAATCCTGCCTGACCAATTTGGTTGGCTTCTATGATGGGGCTACGGAATTGATGGACAGGGGTAGAGCAGTTGATGTCATCTACCTGGACTTGTGCGAAGCATTTGACACTGTCTCACACAACATCCTTGTCTCTAAGTTGGAGAGACATCAATTTGATAGGTGGACCACTCAGTGGATAAAGAACTGTCTGGATGGCGGCACGCAAAGAGTTGTGGTCAATGGCTCAATGTCCAGCTGGAGACCAGTAACGAATGGTGTCCCTCAGGGATCGGTGTTGGGACTGATCTTGTTCAACATCTTTGTTGGTGACATGGACAATGGGATTGAGTGCGCCCTCATCAAGATTGACGACGACACCAAGCTGGGTGGTTCAGTTGAGACTTTGGAGGGAAGGAAAGGTATCTAGAGGGACCTTGACACGTTTGTGAGGTGGGCTGATGCCAACCTAATGAAGTTTAACTATGCAAGTTCCTACACCTGGGTTGGAGCAATCCCAGGCACAGCTACAGGTTGGGCAGAGAAGAGATTCAGAGCAGAAGTGCAGAGAACAACTTGGGGGTGTTGGTCGATGAGAAAATGAACACGAGGCAGCTTCAGTGTGTGCTCGCAGCCCAGAAAGCCAACCATATCCTGGGCTGCATCAAAAGGAGCGTGACCAGCAGGTCGAGAGAGGTGATCCTGCCCCTCTACTCTGCTCTTGTGAGACCTCA
>JAOEHY010009850.1:4232-18529 GCA_025447955.1 Psilopsiagon aurifrons
GCTGAAAGTCAAAACCACAGCACTGCACCAGCTACCGAGAAGGAGAAAAATGACTGCTACTGCTGAACCCAGGACACCCTGCCAGCAACTAAGCACCACCCAACCACTTGCTTCCTCCTCCCTGGTGAGGATGTAGAGAGAATCAGAAGAAGAGAACTCCTGGTTAAGTACAGTTTAATGAGTAAAGCAAAAGCGGAAGACACAAGCAAAGCAAATAAGGTATTCCTGCAGAACTTCCTATGGCCAGGAAGGTGTTCAGCCAGGACAGCAGGGCTCCATCATGCATAAGGGAGACTTCGGAAGAGAAACACCATCACTCCACATGTTCCCCTGTTCTCCTTCCCCCAGCTTTACATGCTGAGCATGATGCCCTATGGTCTGGGGTATCCCAGACTGATTTGTGTTGGAAGGGACCTTAAAGCTTATCCAGTTCCAGCCCCTGCCATGGACGGGGACACTTTCCACTAGAGCAGGCTGCTCTGAGCTCCATCCAACCTGGCCTTGAAGCCTGCCAGTGTTGGAGCAACCACAATCCATTTATACATCTTCTGTTCTGCAAACAATATCCTGAAATGCCCCAAACTCAAAATGAAAACTCCACAGATGCGCTGGCACCTTCAGACGAAGAAGTTTGGGAGGAAAAACCCTCCAGTTAAAAGCTTGTATAGCAAGAGAGAAACACACCATCACTGTAAGAATTAACACCAGACGCAGAGAACAGACTTGCTGCGTTCCTTGTTCAGCCCCAACCCATCTCTGTTCTTACACCTTTGTTAAGACCCAAAGCGATCACTCATCAGAGCTGCCTAGCAGTGGTTGGAAAACCCCTTAAACCAACACATTTTGTTTCCAGAGCTGCAATTCTCTCCAAGTTCACGCTGGATTTATGAGCAGCTTTGTTGCGTGTATACAAATGTATTCAAAAAGCGTGACTTCTTGCCAGTACTGCCACTGCTGAAAAACATACAGCAATAAATAGTGCTCTTCAGGAGCACCTGACGCAAGCTGTGGCCATACCTAAACATCTTCCTGCTGTTAATGAAAGCCAGCTATTGTAGTTCATTAACCAACTGAAGGCTACTCAGGAGTCTGAACTGTCAGATTAATATTGAAGTGCCTGTAATTGAAATGTCAGGCCAGAGGAAGCTCCACAATTAAACCAAAGGCTTTAATGTTTAGAAAGGGAGCAGAGAACGCAGGAAAGCAGAAGTATTTCTGCCCAGAGCTTTCAAGTTCCATCTCATCCCTAAGATGATTCAGTGCTTCTGAGTTTAATGTAAGCATACTTGCTAAGATAGGTTTCTAAAACAGACGAATACCGACTAAATCAGTGGCAGAGAGCAAAGTTATCAAGCTAGTGACAAGCATTTCAACTGTTTTTCAAGAGCAATGCATTCTCTCTGCTTTTATATACGCAATTAAGCTATCAGATACTGAGATTTTTATATTAAGCCACCTATCTGCAGTGCAAAAAGCTAATCAAAGTTTATTTGCAAAGACAAGAACTCTTCTGCAAATAAACAGGGATACGCCAAGGATATTTAGAGCCGGTATTTAGCAAATATTTGGTCTTTGGGGAAGACTGATGCTTGTTTCTTACCCATTTCAACTTGATTTCACAGGGCAGGATGACTACAAGTTACTTTTTACTTTAAGGTCTTGTTAATCCCATGCGAAATTCTCGGGGTGCAAGTTGAATAAAAGGTGCAAGTTTGGAGAGAAAGCTCTTGACTTGAATGCCTCTTCTTCCATGCCTGATCTGGCTCGCCAAAACAGAATTAACCTTGCCACCCCCTGCCACTTTCATCTCCAACGCTACTTTTTGTTAGTCAAACCACTCATTCCTAAGCAGCTCCTGCTAACTTCTCCCTGGATTGTTTATTGGAAGGACCTACCCGGGCTCACAGCCTCTGACATGTAAAGCCATGTTCCCACACCCCGGCTCAGCAGATCCGCATGCAAACCAGCACCATTCCCATTGGCACGCGGGGAGGAAAAATACCTGGATGCTAAGTTTTGCCTAACGCAACTCTCCTGTCCCGTGATCAGCTGTGTGGGGCTGACAAGGAAAAGCCTGAATTCCCTCACGGCAGGAACAGCGGGGCACCTTCTCTCCCCAAAACCCAGAGCTGCGCCTTCATAATGAACCCACTCCTTTTTGTGCTCTCTTTCGGAGCTAATCACCATTAGAAATCCCGTTGCCAGAGTAACTGCTCTGACAGAGTTGTCTTTCCTTGGTTCAAAGGGCTGTTTCACATGTCAACTTCTTGTGCCATGTGACGCTGCTTTGGCGGGGGCAGCCGGGTCTCTCAAATCTCATTAGCACAGCTTCATTCAAGTACAAGGACAAGAAAGGCAGAGAAGCGAGGGGAAAAGACTCCTTACAAGAAGTTCAAGACACAAGGTAAGGCTGTCTCATCTAGCAATGCACCTCTTGAAACTGAAAGCACAATAGTATCTCCGCATCACACAACAGATGCCTTTAGGGAAACCTTGTCTAGCCCAGACCTGATCTCTCCTCAGTTTTAACATGGGTCCTGGAAAATGTCCAGAGGTATCAACAGTCTGATCACTGCTCCCTTTCCCAAAAGGCAGTGAATAGAGTTACTGCTGTGCCCTTTATGTGGTTGCTTCTTTAAGCAAGGAACACTTGGAATAATAAAAGGGAAGACTCCGGGCATATAATACCTGCAACATCTGGCAGCATTTCTCTTCCCAGTTATCCACCAGTACGAGAGAATTTAGGAGATGCAAACAGTTGTCTTGAATTACAACCAATTTAAACCAAAATTGGTTTCTCATGAAAACATGTATAAGGACCATTCATCTCCACTGGGTGTCCAACACAGTGTGTCAACACTGGCCTCAGTGAAAACCTGCCACTCTGTGCAAAAGATGGGAAGGCAAGAATCATGCAGTATGTTTGCTTCCACTCACTGACAGGCAGAAAAGAGCTTTCAGCTGAAGTCAGAATGCTCATGGCTGACTGGAAAACAACAGAAGGGATAAACACTCATGAATACCTATTATAAGTGCTGGGCCAAAGGGGAAAAAAGCTCAAACCCACAAAACCCTCCAAAACAACTGGAAGTTTACACAAAGATTCACTTTCACCTTAAAGCAACGCTCCCCCATACACAGAAATCACTTTGAAAGACAACATCACGTCTCAAATTCAAATGTTCAATTTGCATGAGCTGGGTAAGGTGAAGAATGAGTGAAATTAAACCCCAACGTTCTTGCCGCGCTGAAGAGCCGGATGTCTGAAGGGGAATGCTGGCTTTTTGAAACCCTATAACAAACTTTAATGCTTCTTGCCAACTTGTGTGCTGGAGTAACACTCATGACGGTTCCTGATCTGATGCATTTAGAGGCCTTCAAGAGACCTCTGCCTACAAAATGCATACAATAATAACCTTTCTACAACTGGTGCTAAACCAAATGCTTGATAAGATGATGATTCGTAAGTAAGGCTAAGCAATATCTGCACTGTACTGCATCTTTGACAAGAGCATGCTCTCACTGTAAAGTCAAAGGCCACCGAGGTATTTTAAGTACGAGAACATTTACCATTCACCATGAGGCTTACTTGAGAAATCAGATTCTCTGCTTACATGATAACAATTGTGAAAAGGGAGCTTTTCACAAGGACAAGGTAAAAATAATTGGCTTCGTGCTTTAAATTGCAAGGAAGGGAAACAGCTTCAGAAATGTCACAATTGTCACCCTCTCTTTTCAGACACCAAACACGAGGACAACCAGGAACTCCATCATCCAGCTTGACCCTGAGCTGCTTGCGTTCCACCTGGAGCTGATGTGCTCATCTCTTGCTTCCTCTCCATCTTTATTAGAATCCCAGACTGGTTTGGGTTGGAAGGGACCTTAAAGATCAGCCAGTTCCAACCCCTGCTGTTATCCAGGTACATCCCTGCACATGCAGAGGGCTGAAGGGTCTCTGCAAGCTGGTCTGAACAACACACAGATTTATGCTTCATATTCCATGTTTACAATAAGTAGGTGCTTAATAAAAATCAATTTATTCCACAATTACATATTAGAGGCAAAGCAGTAATAACTACAAGAGCAAGCACTAACCACAACTGCTTTTGAATGGGAAACATTAATGTAAGCACCCATTATTAAGGCCACTGCACTTGTTACTTTAAATTCAATCCATTTTTAAGACAACTTTTATACTTCTCTGTTTCAAGGGCAGCCTGGTAGACCATGTGCTGTAACACAGAAATAAGTGCTGGACACCACTAGCATCTGGGCCTGAGTGGAAGGATTTCTTATCTCCTTTCTGGCTGCGGACAAACCAATTTGCATCATGTCTCCTACGTGTCTTGCCAATAGATTACCTGTCCTGCTGAAGGGGAACATATCTGCAGAGGGACAGCCCCATTATATGTCAACCCCCTTCAGGTCTCACCCTCAGAACTCTTTTCTGTTTTAGTTCTTTTCCAACACTGACGAATCCGTTCTAGTTAACATTATTAGCAGTCAGTTTAACACTGTATTCTTGTGTGCAGGCACCTTACGCAAAACTGAGGCAAGCAGAGGCATGAAACCAGCACACAACGGAGGCTGTAGTTGCATCAGATACCACTTCTACAAAGGAAAATCAGGTGAAGAACTTTTTTACCCAGCTCTTCCCAGTGACCTGGTTTATGCTGTAGTCCAACAATCAGCTAGTATGAGCACAACATTCAGCCAGAAGCTCCTCCAGCTATTCTTTGCTGTAGAAACAGTGTGTTGTAAAGCCACATGTGAACAGATGAGTCATCATTCTGTTCCAAATGCAAACCCACTTAACACTCTCATTAGCTAACTTCCATTTCACTTTTAGCATGAGCAACAAGGGTAGGAAAAGGAAGTGAGCAAGAGTCAAACTATCTGACCACAACAATAATAGTTTCTATAGTGCAAGGCGTCAAAAACATTGGTAAGTTTTACAGTACAAAGTGCTTGGTTAACAAACCTTTGCTTCTTAAAACATTCTGATTACATACATGCATGATATCTGTGGTTTTAGTACTTGACTAAAACACACTTGACTTTGAAGCGCTGGGTAATCAAATAAACCAGAGAGCTTTCACTCACCTACTGTTTCCCATACTTCCCAAGCACCTATACATGATCTAGAAAGGGAAGCATCTCAACAGAGCCTTCTGGCGAAGCAAGGTATTTCACACGGGACACGACTCTGCCTCAGTGAGAATATGGCAAGCACAGAGATGTTTAAACCACTGTACACATTTTAAGTGCTATCACTCTATTTCTGCTATGCGAAACTTAATTGCTTTTGCAAGCTCAAAACAGTCAACAAATAAGAACAGGCACTTCAAAAAAGACAAACCAGAGGAGACATGATGGTAAACAAGGCCAATGCCAAAGCAAACCTGCTCTAGGGGAAGGCGTCCCTGCCAGTGGCAAGGGGGTTGGAACTGGATGAGCTTTAAGGTCCCTTTGAACCCAAACCAGTCTGGGCTCCTATGATTCAGCTGGCAAGCCAAAAGGTAACCTGCTATTAAAATAGCCGTCTAAGAACCAAGGCATCTTTCACCACGATTTCACGCCATGGAAAGACAAACAGCTTCCTACACTATGCAGGTAAAATCAGGCAAAGAAACTGATCTTCTAAGTATTGATATGGATGTTTGTTGTTACAAGCAAGCATGTTAACATGAAACCAAATCCTTGACAAGCTGTGAATGGCTACTATACAATGACAGAAAAGTCTGCCTTGTGTGATTAACCCATTGTCTTCCTTGTGGTATCTGTTTTACTGTAAAGCTGTAATGCAGACAAAAGCTTATTCAAGGTTAATCCAGTGAAAGCTTCAAAGTTGCTCCAAAACAGGAAGACAAATTTTAATAGAGGAGTCAATTCTTACCTGAATTCCCTTTATCTCATGATATTAAAACAAATTCATCTTCATTTATGTCTCCATCACCTTGTAGGGCTGTGAATTTGCTGGATATGAAGCTATTGTGTGACTGCTCCTATTATTTAAGGGATTTAAATTCTGACTATAATAAACAGCTGCCTTCAGGGTGGAACAAAGTCAAGGCTACTCATGTAGTACTCATTAATGGAATGAAAATAATTGCCAACATAACCCACATTACAAAGAAGCCAGTAGTTTCATTACATGATTACACAGGATTCTCAAAGTATTAAAGTTGCATCTTACTGCTAAAGCACACCATTATCTCACCCTACTAAAACAATTTTACAACTCCTCGGATGCAGATAGTTTCCAAGAACTATTTGGCTATTTCATAATACAAGTAATTAGGAAATGCATGTATAAACACACACGTTTTATACTGAAAAATACCTTTTCATGGCCACCACAGTTAATACTCAAGTTTAGCTACACTGGGCTAAGTTCAGTGTTAGTGTGTCTAAAAGACTTTAATACACTTTTTCTTAAAAGCAACTTAAAACCATACCTTCCTGGTACCTTTGGGGTTTTGTGATGCTTTCACTGAAATACATATTTCAGCTCTGGCTCTTCAGAAATAACAATTTTTCCTGCCTTCCCAGACGCAAAAATAGTTGGAAATAAGTATCTTGAATCAATGCCACAGGTAAGTATGACTGTGATTCACTCAACCCCAACTCAGTGACCCAAATCACTGTCCCCCAAGATCAGGTAAGCAAGTATGTCAATAAATCATAGAACGGTCAGAGTTGAAAGGGACCTTGTGTGTCCTACACGGAAGAACACAAACAATTTGCAAAGGAAACCAAACAGTAATACCACAGCAACATCCAAAAGATGCACAAATACATCACTGCTTCTAAGAAAGCAGAAGTTGTAGACGTTCACCATCACCAAGCAGCATAGCAATGTTCTCGTCCTTCACACCCTTCCTCAAAACAGATCACAGGGAGCTAAATACGATTAAATAAGCCACCTCAGCTGAGGAGTTCCTGGTCCACCAATCCACCAGAATCTACCTCTTGGACACAACCATTTCCATTAGAAATAGTTCATTGTGACCAAGACTGCTGCTTCACTCACAGGTGGGATAAAGCCTGCTCCAAAACCACTCTCTATAAATCCAACAGCAATAAAAAGTCATCTACTCTATGACTAGAGTCTAAATTCTCTATTTGTTTTGTTTTCTGTGGCTTTTCTGCACATTCGGCTGTCATAAAAGCAGTTTCCCACCAGAGCAGAAGCATCAGAGAGCATTTAACATCAATCTCACAAAACACATAAGCCCCCCTTTGCACTTTAATCATTTGCTAACAGTTACAATAAGATTGTATTAAATATTTAAACTGCCCTACTTAATGCAATTTACCTTCAAAGGTCCATTTCCAGAGAATGAATTCAAATGATATAAATGTCGAACACTTGATCAGATTTATTGCACTGAGGAATATTTCTCTTGATACAGATCTGAGGAGTGAAGGCTAATGGCTTGAGTTTTATTACTTTTTAAGCACTTAATGGGGAAATTTAGACATTTTCACAAGACTAAGCTTCAGCCAGAATGGAGCATTTACAGAATGACAGCGCAGAAGAAAGCTGTGCCATCGCTTCAGAGACGAGCAGCTCTATGGTGTTATTAATGGAGAGATGAATGTAAAGTATTTATCCAGATAATCTGTCACACAACAGTTAGGCCTGAGTGCCTCTCTGCTAAACAGGGATAAGCAAGACAACTGAAAGACAAGCAGAAACTGCTGGCTGCAGCCAAGTTTCTGTACTGAACTGGGACGAAAAAGTACAATCCCAGGGGAAGAGCAGCAAGCTGCTCTAGGGGAAGGTGTCCCTGCCCGTGGCAGGGGCTTGGAATTGGATGAGCTTTAAGCCCCCTTCTGGCCCAAACCAATCTGGACAACTGAAGCCACACAGCTTGTAAAATAAGGAGCAAAGTGATGTTGCTCAAGCTAAAATGAATCAGTTCGTGCAGGTGAGCAGGAGATAAACACTGGTTAGTTACCCAAGCACTGACAAACTACAGATAAGGCTACCAGCTTCCCACCTTCCCATTCCAATCATGTCTTCCAGAAACATGCAAAGTGCTTCCAAAATACAAATGGTTCTGCTTGTCCAAAAAGACTTTATTTTTTAAAACTGGAAGACAGGAGGGAGTCCTCAGATTTCAATTAACGTCAAGATACTTCTCCAATCCATCATCAACTGCTATAAATTTCCTACATTTCTCATTAGTTAGACTATTGCACAGCTTAAATTTAAACCTATCTTTCCTCAAGACTGTAAATTATGACGCCTAAGACACAAGCAACTGCATCAGCCATCAGAAGAGGCATAAATGATGAGAGCAAGCCAAAGGTATCTATGCTAAACTGAAGCTGATTTACTCCTCAGAGCCTTTTTTACACAACAGTATCTCCAACAGAAGTGCCTCCAGGCACACACTACATCGCCTGGAGCCTGCATACATGACTTGAAGCTGGCAATGGCCTGTCTTTACCAATATTAACAAGTTTTATGCACAAAATCCAATTTTCTATGGAAAAATGTCTTTCTTCAGCATCTGCCAATAACGTTCCTTCATTAAGCACACATAGGGAAAAGGCTTTTCTTCAAACTCTACATTTAGAACCATTCTGGTGACTCTGAAAAGCATCTTCAGCCTTTTCAAAGGGCACTTTGAAAGGCACTCCAGAAGGTACCTAACACCTTTCATCTTGTATGCATGCAGTAACGAGCATGCTTGTCTCCCACTTTTGCTCTCTATAGCTGTTCAGCAGAGAGGCACTCAGGTCTAACTGTTGTGTGATAAACAATATGTAACCTGCAGTACCTTGTGTGTTGAGAAGTCTTGGGGTTTACCATACTGAACCCAAAAGGAATAAGCATTCATACATTTATTAACAAAACTATTTGCTTTTAAGTCTTACACCAGCTTTCTAATACTTACTCTTCTGCATTAAAGCTCCCCCAGGTGATGAATCAGCACTCATACTCTGAACAAGGTATTACTTTATCTGTCCTTGCTACCAACCCTGCAAAGCCCAGCTGACGGCAGCACGCTGCTTTACTTACATCCAAGGACTGAGAACAAGTCCTACATGCTCCCTTTAAAGTCCAAGATAAATGGTGCTCCACAAACAAATCACAAATGTATGACCACCACATGAACACACATTCCCATTTCTCTATCACATCTGCCTCACGTTTACTAACACCGATTGCTGATCTTCAATCCACTGCTAAGGGACTACACTGGTTTCCCCAGAAGATGGGATGACTCCTGACCATGCAGGAACACCGCGAGTGCTGCCAGCTCTATCCAGTGCTCATGGCCACAGCGACACCCAGCAGCACCCTCCCTTCTCTGGGCATCTCACCCCATCATGGTAAGGGCAAAGATCCTTCCTTGGAAGAATCTCTTACTGGAAATGAAGGCTTAAATCATGCTGACTATGAGGGCACCCATCAAGAAACCACTTCTCTCAAACCTCAGATGCTAGGTAGTTCAAATGAGCAAGGAAAACTCTCCCCTTCCTCACATAGTCTCCGCGTGTTTAAATCTCATACTGGTGGGAACCAGCTTATTGACTTGGCATTTGTAGTACCGCAAGCACAGGCGTTGGCAAGAAAAGGAGAAGCCCGTCACACAGAGCAGTTGGCAGCATTAGCCAAGAAAACACAGGAACTTTAACCCTAAACCTCTCCAAGTTCTTAACCAACTGAGGGTGTGCACAGGGAGCAACCAGTTGACACCAAATCAGTTTGCAGGAGTCTCCATTTTCTAGTAATCCCTTAACAAAAGTAGGTGACCCCTCTAGTTAAACAACGCAATACCATTCTGTATTCTCTGCTTTCCACCAAACAGTAACTAGATCCTCCAATGGAAAGAGTTTGGGCATGCGTACATATGCAACTCAAGCAGAACCATATCTTGGCCTGGTTTGTGTTGGAAGGGTCCTTAAAGCTCATCCAGTTCCAACCCCCTGCCATGGGCAGGGATACCTTCCACCAGAGCAGGTTGCTCCAAGCCCCGTCCAACCATTTTACTTAGTGAATCCAGATTAAGAGATCTCTGTAGAGAAAGAGGAAACCCCACGTATTTTAAACTCAGCAGCAGGGCTGGATGCTTTCTGGCATAGGAATTCGGGAGACATAATGCCATCACTTATTCTGGCTTACTGCACACACCACCTCCCATCCATAAACGCAGCCTTTTAACCTCTGAAAACACATGTGCTAATCCCAGAGAAGCAAACAGGTTCAATAGGATTTGCATATGCATATGGATTAGCTGAAAGGGAATGATTTGCAATGCATTTCAGAAATCCCTTTTGAAGAACAATCTATGCTAATAATAAACTTTGATGTTTAAAACGTGTTTGTTGCACAACAGAGAACATTACAAAAGGATTATGTTTATTACATCAGTTTTAGATGTTTGACAGCTCAGACTAAAAGCACCCCTTTCTTATAAGAAGAAAAAGCAAGCTATTCTCTTTAATAAATGTTACTACCACAAAAACACCCAAGAACAGACAGAAGTTATAGAAACTCAGAGATAGAAAACTGCACTATCAGCATCTCGGCAAGAGGTTTTTTGTTTGCCAACTCAGATGAAAGAGCTTCAGTGTGCTGGATGCCAGCAATAACAAATACAACAATTACTCTTTGGAATCTCAAGGGATTGCTACAAATACCACAGCACAATGCACCAACAATCCCCAGGCTTCCTATTGCCTCTTGCCTTTGTTCTAATAGACTACTTTTGACCCTGAGAACAGGTTTTGTTTCCAGGCTATCCAAACCCCCTCTGGTGATGCTCTGAGCAGGCCGATGGTGTTCACATAGTTTTATAGTAAGGGGCAGGGGGCATCTTCCCTTGAATCTGCTCTTGGGACAAGCCCCCTTGTCAAAGCGCAGATACTGTCACTGCTCTTTTCAGCTTCCTTTACAGCTCCACCCGGAACTGCAGCATGGCAAAACACAGGGATGCTTTTCCATCATTCAACCTAGCTAACAGGACACCTGGCTTTAATTCCTCTGCTGAGAATAAGGCTCTGCAAGAAGCAAGACAACGGAGCAGCAGTGATATTTTCCCAAGGTACTAAACACAAAGAGCAACACAAACACCTAACACAGACTGTAAAGTGACAAGGAAGAGATCAGCAAATGAAAACCTAAGCCTGAAATCAAAAGCATGCCTCAGCATATTAAAACCCACCAGGTATGTAGGGAGGCTGGTATGTAAAACACCTTGAGTTCTCAAAAAAGCAGTGGTGGATTGCTACAGATTGGAAATGATACTCTATGCTTAACATCACAATGAGAGTCGATACTGTCATTTTCCACATATACTTACTGAACTGAACACAACCTTCACCTTCGAGAGAAGCAGCACTGTCCTCCAGATGAGCGCCTGTGTCACATCAGCACACAGAACTAGGATTTAACATACGGATCCAATACAGATATTGCTGATGCACATGTTCAATAGTGACCTTGAATATTTGATAGAGGACCTAGTAATATGGTGGGAAGATGATAAAACCCCGATTGTATTTGTGATCCTGACTCAGGTGGAACACATGCAGCAACACACTCTCCATGTTTACACCACCGGCTGTAGAAAAAGCAGAGGGTTTAAAAAATACGGAATTTTCAAGCTTTTCCCCCCATTCCAGAATTTGTTTCCACTTCACTTTGTGGTGCTAACAGAAAACAACCCCTAATTGCTTGCAAGCCATGCTATGAATATGCTCATCACATTTTATCTCTCACACAACTTCCATGATCCTAATAAAACTGACTGCTTGTGCCTCTCACCCTCGGGCCTATCGCCAATAAAAACCAATTGACCACCAAACAACTAACAAACTTCGTGCCCAGGGTTTCTCCTCAAGCCTGTATTAAGAGATACGAACCCACTGGACCAATTCTGACCCTTCAAGTACTGAATCCTGTCACAGTCCGATGACATGCATCAACGTTCTTGTTTCCACAAGTGAAGGATTCGTGCACTATGAACACAGCCTTTCATTTATGGTACTCTTCAGAAGATGTAACAGCGATCACCCAGCTCTGCATCACCAGCACCTACGTTTCAAGGAACGCGCCTCACTGCATCCGCTTCAAATGAAGACTTAAAGAAAGTGCCATAAAACTGACCCTTTAAAACCTAAGTGTGACATGAGCAGCTCTTCAGAGATCACTGCTTTCTACAGTGAATGACACACTTACCGGAGCTAGAAACCTTCCTGGAGCTTTTATTAGCACCACGTCATTCACCTCCTCTGTACAAATCACAGCACCTACATGCCATACCCTAGGCTGTACCTCCTCATCCCATCGTTTAATTCCAAGAATGAGAAAAACGCATGCAGACGTGTCATTGGAAGATTTCTTTCTCCTCTTCCCTCCGCTCGCTTTTGAGTCTGGGTGCAGAGATGAAGAAACCTGACAATGACACGGAGCTGTGTGGTGCACTCAACATGCTGGAGGGAGGGATGGGATCCAGAGGGGCCTGGAGAGGCTGAAGAGATGGGGCCATGCAAACCTCATGGAGTTCAACCAGGCCAAGTGCAAGGTCCTGAACATGGACTGGGGCAGTCCCAGCACAGACACAGGCTGGGGGAGACTGGATGGAGCAGCCCTAAGGAGAAGGACTTGGGGTGCTGGGGGGGGAGAAACTCTCCATGACCCAGCTTCAGTGTGCGCATGAGCCCAGAACCCACGTGGAATGATGAGGAACTGAAATTCGGAACTTTAGAACACACTCAGCTTAAATATCCCCAATGTTCAGATTGAAGAGCAGTAACGGAGTCTAGGAACGCTGGCCAGGAGTGTCAGGAAGGAACGTGGTGGCAGGGTCAGGATTCCTCCTAATGCCACACTCTCCAGGCAGGGAGGTGAACCCCGAGTCCTTGGCTCCCTCACAAGAGGCTATGAAGTCCATTGCCCCCCTCTGTCCCCAGTTTCCTCCAGGCCCACTAGCAGGAGGGAAGGGGCTGTAGACCTGGAGCAGTGCCCAGGGGCCCCCCGCTCATGCTGCGCTACATTGACACTGGAACATGACATAAAGCATTCATTTTATGGTTGTTTATAGCCCAATGTGCTCTTGGAAGGGGCCTGAGGGTTTGAAGCTTTGGGCTAAGCTGTGCTAATGACATCCCTTTCATTTCTCCTTCATGACAGATGAAAGTAAACACACAGACCTGGAGCTGGCAACCAAAAAGGGGTTTCCTGGTGGTGTGGCAGCACGGAAGAGCGTGGCAAAGTCCCACCAGGCTGATCCAGGCCATCACACATGAGCCTAACTAAGGAGCAATTAGAGCAGCACATCCCTTTGGACGCCGCACTGCATCCACCGATGCTTTCCTGAAAGCTCTGAGCTGTCCTTGCTCAACAGCAAGGAATCCCAGGAACCAAGGGAGATGCTCCTCAGCTGCACCCTGCACTAGGGTGCCCACCAGAACTGCCCATTCCCAAATGGAAGAAGCTTTCAGGCCGTATCTAGGGCAAGAGTGAATATTGCCTCGACCTCAAGCAGCTGTCAGCAGAGCAGGACTGAGACTTTATTTACTTCCCATTAGACTGATTAACATTTCCTAATGAAAACACATCTATAAAAGCTGACTTGATAATACTGATAGCGAGTGACAGCCTTTCCCTGCAATCCCGCAGCACAAGGATTAATTTGTCATCTTCCATCCCTTAGTGGAGAATGTGTAATTCAAGATACCCCCTTCAACATGACATTACAGATACTATCTGTGTCATGATACTATGACACAGCCCTTCAACATGACATTACAGATACTATCTGTATTTGAAAAGAAAGCATTTCTGGTAAATGTTTACACATAGACACGATCCATAGTGCAAGGTAAGTCTGATCTGTTAATAAAGCATCCAAAACCAACAGCAAAGCACAGCCCCAGAGCTAACTCTGAGGTCCAGACTGGGAGGCAACAATGGCAGAAACCATTGCCCAAACCTAAATAAATCCTAACCCAAAAGAATCCATGTTTTCTTAAGAGAGACATGGCAGCAGCAATGCCATCCATGGTACTTAACACAAGTGAGCTGCATCAAAAATCTTGACTAAGTGCATCTGCACAGAATGCGACAGGCGCAGCAATGCCTCAAGAGTGAGGCTCTGAACTCTGACACTGCAGAAATCACAGAATCCCAGCCCGGTTTGTGTTGGAAGGGACCTTAAAGCTCCTCCAGCTCCAACCCCTGCCATGAGCAGGGACACTTTCCACTGGAGCAGGGTGCTCCGAGCCCCTGTGTCCAACCTGGCCTTGAACACTGCCAGGGATGGGGCAGCCACAGC
>JAOEHY010009852.1:0-10654 GCA_025447955.1 Psilopsiagon aurifrons
AGAGCTTCTGCCCAAGAGCTCATCTCAGTCTCCCCTCTGGCAGTTAAAGCCATTCCCCTGTCCTGCCCCTCCATCCCCTGTCCAAAGCCCCTCTCCAGGTTCCCTGCAGCCCCTTCAGGCGCTGGAGCTGCTCTGAGGTCTCCCCTTAAGGAACCTTCTCTTGCCCAGGCTGATCCAGCCCCGCTCTCTCAGCCTGGCTCCAGAGCAAATGTCACTGAAGCAAGTGCAGGACCCACTCCAGGAAGGGTCCTTGCGCCTGTCAGAGGGGCACACCCCATCGCTGCCCATTCTGGATTTGTTCTGTAGTGCTCCTTGGCCCCACAGCCCCTCAGGTACCACAGCAGAATCCAAGAACAGGCACCTTTCTGGTTTTTCCTCACTGAGGAGTTAAGGACAGTGACAGCCTTAAATCAGCATCAGAACACTCTGTGTGCGTATTTACCAGTTTCCTGTTTTCTCATTACAAAGATGACTTTAAAAAGAGGCTTTTTGGAAAGCCCCAAAATCACGCATTGCAATTCAATTTTCTTATCCCTCTCACCAAAAGTAATTCAGTCTTTGAAGCGCTGAAAGATGCTGAGGGGTTATTACCTGCTTCTGAGGTGCTCCAAAGGGGCGGAGTAGGCAGCTCTCCCATAGGAAAAAGCAAAATCCAGTGCCAAGAGCTAGGGCACACCAATTTGGTTTTCAATCTATTTTATTTTAGTTCAGAGCATCAGTGCAGAGTGGTAACAGAGGAAGACAGACAAGCAACATTTTGACTAAATTCAGCCCACTGCAGTCTCTAAAGGCAGAAGAGCACACAACACTCCAATGAGCTCTCTGAATAGAAATATAATACTTTGGGAAATGAGACATTTCCCACCTCCATTTAAAAGAGCTTTCTGGAGTGGTTGACAGCTTCTGACCAGGCAGGGTACACAGCTCAAAGGGAAACAGAGATTCTATGAAGAGGCCCTGAAGTGCATCTAACGAGAAACACCTCCGGGGGTTAGTGGAATCCAGCTACAAGCCAAGAGGCAGAATTCTGGCGAAATCACCTTCCATTGCAGGTTACAGAAGGGAAGAAGACTGCCGTATTCCCCATAGGAATAATGGGATCAACCAGCTCCCTCCGTCAGAAGGGCCACGTCCATTGCTCTAACGTGAAGGCCAGCAGCCCTTCAGCTCCCTGGTCGCCCGTGGAGCACCCACCAAGCACAGCTCCATCTAATAAGGCCCTACCGCAGGGACCCCGCGCCCGCCAGGCTGGCAGCAAAGGCTCCGCACGAGCTAGGCCGGACCCTCCCGTGCCGCGGCCCTGCGACGAGGCAAAACCACCCCATCCCCGACTCCGCAGAACACGGACCCCCAACGCGGGTTTGCACCGAGGTGAGGAAGCGGGGAGGACACCGGAACCGGGGACGGAAGGGGGAGAGCCGCCCTCCGGAGCCCCGCGGCGGAAGGAGGAGCCCGACGGGCCCGGCTGCCTCCGCAGCGTAGGCCCAGACCCGGCCGGCGTTGCCATGGTTACCTTTATTGGTTGCGGCGCGGCGGACACGGCGCGCGGAGGCGGCAGCCGCGGGAACAATAAAGCTTCAACAACCACCGCCCCTCCCCTTCGCGCGCCGCCATCTTGAAGAGGCAGCGGGGCGGCGCCCGCACCACGTGACGCGGGGTGTGTATATATGCAGCCGGCGGCAGCTGCGCATGCGTAGAATCTCCCCTCGCTCTGTGCTGTGGGGGTCCGCGCTGCCATGGCGGCCGCTCCCGGTCTCTCCTCGCTCTGTGCTGTGAGGGACAGCGCTGGCATGGCGGCCGCTCCCGGTCTCCTTCCGCCGTGCCGCGCTGTCTCAGGCGCCCTCTGAGCCGCCTCGGCCACTCCAACATCCGTTGCAGTGACCCTTCCACCTCCCATCGGTGTTCCCTGCCTTCCCTCCCCAGGCAGCCTGCGCCCCATGGGCCCTGCGCCGCAGAGTCAGGAGGTGTCTGGGGGGTCCCTAACAGCCCCAGCAGGGACCCGCAGTGCGTGGCTGGGCCCGGGAAGCACGAGGGAGAAGTACAAAGGAGCCCTCCGGTGCTGGAAAGCTTCACGGTGCTTTTCAAGGTCCTGTGTGCCTGTGGCAGGACGTGGGGTGGAGTGGGCAGAAGTGGGGAGACTTACGTGTGTGCCTGGGCAGCCAAGAAGGCCCCAGCATCCTGGCCTGTGTCAGCACCAGTGGCAGTGGTTATCCCCCTGTGCTGGGCACTGTGTTCAGCTCTGGGCTCCTCACTACTTGAGGTGCTGGAGCGGGGCCAGAGAAGGGCAACGGAGCTGTGCAGGGCTGGAGCACAGTGTGATGGGGAATGGCTGAGGGACCTGGGGGGTTCTGATGGAGAAGAGAAGGCTCAGGGGGGACCTGATCGCTGCCTACAACTGCCTGAGAGGAGGATGGAGCCAGGAGGGGGCTGAGCTCTGCTCCCAAGGAGCAAGGGATGGGACAAGAGGAAACGGCCTCAAACTGCACCAGGGCAGGGTTAGATGGAGCTGAGGAACAATTCCTTCCCCGGAAGGTGCTCAGGCATTGGAACTGCCCAGGGGAGTGCTGGAGTCACTGTCCCTGCAGTGTTCACACACCATGGAGATGAGGCCCTCAGTGCCATGGGTCAGTGGTGGCCTCAGCAGTGCTGAGGAATGGAATTGATGATCCTAAAGGCTTTTCCAGCCTGGTCCATTCTGGCACGGCTGGGGTGCTCCGTGTTCCTTCCCAAGACCTCAGTGTATTTCTGTTCTGTTTCCACTAGTAACCTGGCCCAGCCACAGCTCAGAGCAGGACTCTGGGTGCATTTCACCTCAGCAGCTTTGACAGCTTCCAGATGGCCCCAGCATGGGGCTGGCCCCAGCCATCAGTGCAGGGAACAGCAAGACACCGAGTGTCCCTCCCGGCCTCACCAAACCTCCGCAGGGTATGAATTGTGCTCCCACAGGAAAGATGTGGTCCTTCTTCTGTGTGTTAACTTGAGCTGTGTGCTCTGCCCTCTGTACGGTCACAGAAGGAATTTGGCTGTATTTTGTATGAAAAAAGAAAGAATAAAATAAATTGCTAGAATGTGCATTGAGCAGCCGGCTCAGGCATTGCCATTTGTATTCCCAGGCCTGGAAGGGGACTATCTGCTGCCATCTCTTGATGGATTGAGGGAGAGACCTAATGAGCCAGCTCATTTGCATAAACAAGTGCTAATTTCGGGGTAAGCGCATGGAGGTGGGGAGCGCAGTACTCTCAACTATGTAGCTTTGAAGCCAGACTGTGTGTGACCTGGCAGAGAGTGGCAGGGTCGGGGCTATGGGTCCTGGTGACGGTCAGGCCCTTCCCATAGGGAAGATGCTGAAATCCTGAGGCTGGCATGTGGTCGGGTAGAGCAGCCTGCAAACAAATGGGTATTAATTAGAAACTCACAGTGTCATGATGAGACCCTGGGGCCGTTGTGCTCTGCCAGGGAAGATCCTTTTGGCTGGAATCCTTGGCCACAGTTAGATCCATTAGATTGGAAATGCTGTCGCAGCAGCAGGTTTCAAGGTCACTTTTGGTGAATGCAAGGAAGCAGGACAGGAGATTTTCTTTTGGAGGTTTGGAGAGAGGCTCCTGGGGACCTGCCCACACCATGGTCCTTTGCTGGTCTCCAGCAACTAGTTGGCTTTGTTAGAGATGCCAGTTCCCACTCCACCAGTTTTCTCCTAAGTGTTCCTATTTACGTGCTGAAGAGACTCCCATGAAAAAGTGTGGGACACAGATCTGGTTATTTTTATCCCCAGACTGGTGATGGTCAAAGCAAGTTGATGCTGGACCCCCGAGAAGTGACTAGTGACTCTTAACTCTGTGGCTGCTGACAGCTCCTGACCTAAAGGTGACAACGAGGCTGCATCAGTGAAAAACCTGCTCCCCGTCTGCTGCAGGGAGGGGCTGGCACTGGCCAAAACATCATTGAGATAAAGGGCAGTGAGTGCTGCCCGCTGCACTTGAAACACCATCCCCATCACTGCTGGATCTGCTTTTGCTGGCAGCATTGTCTCATGCTGTCTGAGGCAGTGATGAACCACAGCAGAGCAGGAGCTGTGTGTTACAGTAGGTACCTTCTCTGGAGCAGCAAAACCTTTCCTACCAAGTCTAGGGTGACAGAATGGCAGAGTCAGAGAATGGTTTTGTTTGGAAGGGACATTAACGTTCATCCAGTTCCAACCCCTGCCACAGGCAGAGACACATTTCACTAGACCTGGTTGCCAGCTCTCCAGGGGTTTTGGACCACGCCATGTAAATCAATGCCGTGATCCAGGCTAAGACCAGTTTCCCCAAAGGAGGATGAGGAAAAAGGACAAAACCAGTGTCCCAACGTATCATTGTCAATTCCCATCATAGTACCACCCTGTTGTCCCTTAGAAACATCTTAATTCTCATATGCTGGTGAGGGAAGTGCACCAAGTGTTTTCTTTCCCCTGAGTGTAGGAACATAGGATAAAGCTTCACCAAGTGACCCTCCAAGGAGCACACAGGGGAAGATGAGACCAAGATGAGCTGGTTTTGAGCTCACCATCCTGCCAGGGGTCACTTGTGTCACAGAAGAGCCCAGAGGAGCATGTCCAGTGTCTCCCGCTCCTGGTGTCTCACTGAGAGCAGGCAGAGGTCCCACACATCCAAACAGGCCTTATCTCTTGTTTCCTGAAGAGCCCCTCTTGCTGAGACAGAGCTCACTGAAGGAGCAAGGACTGATCTGCCTTGCTGTGCCAAACAGCTTGGAAACACAGCCTGGAAAGCTCACGGCAGGGAGTCAAACGGGGTGAAACACAACCTCCCCTCAAAGCTGGGACACTAAAACTCAGTTCTCTCCTTTCCAGAGGAGGTCCCCTCTTCTAGAGGGATGTGTCCAGGTCTGGCTGGGTGGGATCATTCCAGTGGCCAAGTCCAAACCACGCTGTTTTCACAAGCTTTTGACATGTGCATCTTTTCCAGGCCACACAGATCGCGGATCTGCATTGAATGCTCTTGGAGCATCTCTTGGTGACAGCGGGGCTGTCACAAGGTGCAGCTCTGCCCACGAAGGGAAAAAGAAGGCACGGGGATGCAGCCATTTCAGCTCAGCTCAGTGAGCCACGTTCTAGGCTGTACAGCCACATCTTTCCCCTCCTGGTTCATAATCTCTGCACTGCAGCCTGGGTGGTGACAAACTCCATCCCTGCCTTGCGGCTTCTCCTTTGAGCACTTGAGGGCACTGTTGGAGTTCAGAAAGAGGCAGATTTCGGTTCCTGTGGTACCATTCAGAGCCACATCAGTTTATAAGGACTGGTTTCCACTGGAAGCTTTGCTGTTCACATGGGTTTATAGCTTTGGAATGAACCCCATCTCAGGCAAAACCTTTCGCAGAAAATAAGTAATGGAGATTTCTTTTATCTTCCCTTTACTGTAAGGATTTTCCATTTCCATCTTTTTAACCCCAAAGCTTGTCACTTGAGGGTCTGATTTCAGGGAAGAAGGTGGGCTGCACAATCAGTTCTTGAGGGGAAGCAGTGAGTTAGTTCACATGGAAATACACTTCACCTGCACAGATACTCTTAAGTTTCCAAAGTGCTGTTGATGCAAGGGGCTTGCAGCCTGTCCATGTGTAAACACAGATCTCATTGCTCCTAGTGTCGGCCTCCAAGGGAGCTGGCAGAGCAGGCTGTGCTGCGGGGTCAATGCTACAAGGGCTTAGGAGGACTGCACACAGCACTGGGCTGGGAGGCTGTGCCAGAATAATTATTTACATGTGCTGGCATAAAGTAATTACTAATGGAGCGGAACACCATGCCCAGCCCCTCCAAGCTGTCCCAGAGGAGACACTGGGAGTTACCAAGCAAAGCGCACTCTCTGTGTACCAAACTCCAGATTTCCTCTCACTTCTCTTCCTAGGGGAGCAGCTATTCCATGGCAGAGGCGTCTCTGTCCCTCCTTTTGCTCCATCCTCTTGCTTTTGCCAGCACAGTCCAAGGTTGTATTCAGACACTGTAAGTTGCCTTGTTATTCCAGCTAAACTGCCCTCAAAACTGATTCTGATGGGGTCTTTTTTGGGAAGGGGACAACCACATTAAGAAGCAGGGATTGTAAATGGGTTTGGAGTATGTCCCTGCTGTTTTTCTCCAGCCAAACTGAATTTTCACTTAAGAGGTGACTGACTTCTTTGTGCCCTCTTGTAGTTTTTGGTTCCCCAGCTTCCTTGTCTTTTGACTTTACTGCTTTTCATTACAATGATTCCCAGGATCCCCCCTCCAAGGACCCTCTCCTTGGCATTTGCCATTCCTTCTCCCTTCTCTGGGGTATGTGGGGAAAGATCTCTTGGGTCCAGGTTCCCACAGGATGCCAGACTGGGTCCACTCTGTTGCTGAGTGCAGTGTCCCAGTGTCTGAGCAGAACATGTTGAGAACATCAGGCTTTCTGAATGTGTCTTCGATGCATCTTCTCCATCAGATTCTGTCTTTAGTGTCCTGTAGGAACTCCAGTTCCTGGGCTCTCTGGTTGCTATTGCAGTCATCGCATATCTGTGACCCATTACTAAATGTGATCAGGTTTCTTCCTGTCTTTTCACATATGGGTTGGAGTTTCAGGAGGCTGCAGAGATTCCTTTCAGGATGGGGCACAGAGCTTGTCTTCAGCTGAGCATCAATATCCAGCCCTGGCACCACTCCAGGCATGCCTTCATCCTCAACTCAGCATGCCTAGGCATCTGTCCATGATGTCAGTTCTTCAGTCCCCTGGTATTAGTGCCTGGCCTCTTTCAAGCAAAATCTCGCCCTAAATGTGATCCAGAGCTCACCCCTCACCTGCTGGTAGGAGCTGCTGGTGTCTGTCACGTTGATTTTATGAGATCTCACCAACCTTGTTGTACAAGTTGTTGTCCTGTCTCAGTACCTGCTTCTGTTGGGATCTTTGTAACTTCCCTTAAGCTTCTCCTTCCAGCTGTGCCAGTGCTGTAGCAAGCTAAAAGACTGCAGATCCATCTGCATGTGCAGTGCAAGGTAAGCCTAGCTCAACTTGAACCCTTTTTTCTCAGAGCTGATCTCCAAAACTCTTCAGTAGGTGCTTGTTCATGGTGACTGGGCATCATTCAGTGTGTGCACTGCAGAGCTGGAGGGTTCATCTGCTTCCAGAGGCGCAGTCAGCAGCTTGTTTTCTGTCTGAATGCAATCTCCTTCCTGTCCATAGATGCTCTGTTCACAAAGCAGCATGCTTCTGCCTTGGCAGGACCCCTTGTCCTAGATCTGGGAGCTGCAAACTGCACTGGGTGCTGAGCACAGAGCAGTTCCTCCACTGCTGCCCAGGGCCACACATTTTTTCTGTCCACGCTATTCCCTTGTGTCCGTTGTACATCACTCTCAGCCGGCGTGTCGCAAACACTGGCAGCTACCTCTCATTAACAAGCTCATAACTCATAACTCTTAGTCTTGTGACATTTCTTCTGTGTTAGATCTGCTTCTGTCAGCATCTCCCTTACAGGTTCTGCTGTACCACCTCTGCAGGCCTGTGCTGATGCAGAGTTCCCTACTCCAGAATCAAGTATCTATTTCTTCTCCCGTGTCTTGGCTTTAGGTAAAAACCAGTATCTCTGTGCTCTCATTTTTTTTCTGGTGACAGCACCCATCAACACCTCTCTCAGCTGTTGTAGTGCTTCAAACACCATTCCTGGGCTGAAGGGTCTGTTCTTCCAGAAATCATATCCCCACTTAGATAGTAAAGGGTTTTCCTTTAATTTTCCTCTCTTACTACTGGTGGCCAGCTCTGCTCAGAGCCTGCTTTTCCTTCCGTGCATGTGCATGGGTTTGTCTAGGCTCCAGCATCCCCGGTGGTCCGAGTCCCTTCATGTTGTCCGTTTGCTCCGTTTCTAGGTGCTGATTTGTTTTCCTATTAATCTCCCTCCCTCCCTTGCTGCAACTCTCCCCAGACTGACCGCTGCCAACTTGCTTCATGTATCATGTGCTGCGTAACAACACAGGGGAAGAGGACTTCGTGCCTGCAGCCGGTTCTCTGTAAGAGCTATTTCCAGAGGAGGCAGGTGCTGGCGGGGCTCCAGCCGTGTGCTCGCCAGCAGATTTAGCTGCGCTCCCTCCAAGCTGCCCTTGGGGCACATGTTCCTCAGCACGTCCCATCCCAGTTGCTGCATGGACCAGGTTCCAGCTGGGGCAGAATCTCCATCCAGTCCCCTTTTTGGCTCTCAGTGGCTGCACACCGGTGCCTGCTGCTGGGTGGGAGCATAAGGCATGCTCTGCTTTCTCACCACTGCTGGAGGAGCAGGGGATGGAGACTCCTGCAGACCCCGAACAGTGCCAAGGTAGTGCTATGGTTTGGATCATGAGCTCCCCTCCAGGCAGCAGGGTTGAGCAGAGAAGGGCTTCATGTTCTCCATCAGTCAGCCACGCAGGTAGATCTGTGCCCCATGCTCCTGCCTGGGATGGATCCTGCTTCCAGGCCTCCATCACAGAGGAGTAGTGCTCCAAGCACTTCAGAAGGGTCTTTTCTCATGGACTTGGACCTGTCCTGTGTGGTGGGATCACTGAAGGCTAAGTAGAAGAGGCCCTGATGGCTGGCATCCATCAAGGTGGAATCTATCTCTAGCTGATGCAGGCAGAACAACCTGCAGCCCATATGCCATCTCTCAGATATCCCAGTGCAAATGCCAGGCAGGACATTTTGGGAAGTGGTGTCACAAAGGAGGCTTTTTTTGTCAGGAAAAATCAGTTCATGGAGTTGCTGGTAATCATCTCTCCATTCTCATGCCACAGCTTGTTGTCCCTGCCATCTGCTGACACATTTGTTCGTGCTAAAGATCAAGCTGTGGGGATGACTTGGGGGTTAAATATAACCCCCATCTGCTTTCTACAGCAGCCCACAGTCAGCTGGATAGGAACAGTGGAGGGGATGGCAAGGCATGAGAGAAAGGAGAGGAATTATTAAAGTCATCTTTGTCACCCATGAAAACAGGCAGTGTTACTGCAGTTGTGCTGAGAGGGGGTCTCGTAGGAGAGGACCAGAGCTGTGTAAGGACTGGTTTTACTGCCTGATTATGGCCTGGAAAATTGCAATCCAGAAAACTCAGTGCCCAGTTCACATTGTCCTAAACCAGTTGTTTCTATGCAGCATTCCTTATTAGCCCCATGAAAGCTGAGGCACTGACTTCAGGCTCTTCTCCATGTGTGCAAGGACAGGCTCCTGAGAAGAGGAAGGCTGGTCTGAACCCATGACAGAGGAGGATGGAGACAATCTTCTGTGTGCCCCCCACTCCCTTTGCGGTGACAGAGCAGCCCCCAGCCCTTTCTGACATGGAAAAGCAGGTTACCATGGGCCAATGCTACTCAGCAACTTCAACCCAACTGGGTCAGCACTGGCACCGAATATCCTCAAGGATTCATTATGTTTTCACATGGAAAGAAAAGTCATTCTCTGTGTGTGATGCCCCTGCCCAGCAGTCTCCCTGCACAGCCCAGACCTCCTCCTCCCAGCCCCAGCCCATATTCCTGCCCTGGGGAACACAGAGGTGACTGACAGTGTTAATGCAGCATCCGTGCCCACCCTGGGCCCCATATGGATCACCAGGGCATGGAAGTCGTGGCATTTATAAGTATTGATCCTGTACTGGGGAAGTTCACCTTTTGGAGAGGGAGGTTTTTCTTAAACAGCAGCAAATGGAGATGCTGGAGTTACTCTTGGCTCTGTCAATAGCATGGATGTGTGTGGCTGCCCTGTGCACTCAGCTGTCCGGCTCCCTGCTCCTACTGCTCCCTCCCCTGGGGCTCTGTAGTCTTTATTTCCTGGGCAGGGCAGGCCTGGAAAAGGTCTGTGTCACAGAGCTATTTGCAAAGGAAGTGTTGTAGCCCTCTGACTGTGTTAGCCCTCTCCCCACACACCAGGGACAGGTTGTGCATGGCTTTCAGCCCCTCCAGTGCTGGCTGAGGGCAGCAGTGACACCACACCAGCTGTATGGTGTGTTCTGCTATAATGCAGGGTACCCAGCAACAGACACCCACTGAGAAGATCACCACCAGCATCTCCTCTGTGCCTGCCAGCCATCTGCACCATCTGGAGAACAGAGGGGAGACTCAGAAATAGAGCGGCAAAGGTTCTTGCAAAGCTCCATGAAGTTTGTTGGAGGGTTATGTGGCTAAGATAGTGTTTCTGATGGAGCCTGTGACTCAACCTTGGGAAGTCTTTTATTCCAGGTAAAAAGATGAAGAAATGCTCATGTTCTGGTGGGCTGGAACACTGCTCGTGTATGTGCAGGGTTATTTTGCTGACTCTCAATAGAGCTGCTGCTCTTCCAGCAGGGCTGAGAGCATCCCTGCCACAAGGAGAGGATCCCCCTGCGTCACCAGGATGGATTAACTTGGAGCAGTGGAAATTCAGCCTTAGAGTGAGTCAGACGTGTGAGTCAGCGGGTCCCAAAGCACAGACCACAGTGTCCAACCTTGGGCAGGGAGAGATCAGAGTCCTGCTCATGCTGTGCAGGATCTGCATGGGGACAGCCGAGGGCAGGTCTGCATCTACTCCAGCACAAGAGGGATGTGGAGCTGTTGGAGTGAGTCCAGAGGAGGCCATGGGGATGCTGCGAGGGCTGGAGCAGCTCTGCTCTGGAGCCAGGCTGAGAGAGCGGGGCTGGGGCAGAGGAGAAGAGAAGG
>JAOEHY010009853.1:0-33397 GCA_025447955.1 Psilopsiagon aurifrons
TTCTTTCTTTCTTTCTTTCTTTCTTTCTTTCTTTCTTTCTTTCTTTCTTTCTTTCTTTTCTTTCTTTCTTTCTTTCTCCTTCTTTCTTTCTTCTTTCTTTCTTTTTCTTCCTTCCTTCCTTCCTTTCTTCCTTACTTCCTTCCTTCCTTACTTCCTTCCTTCCTTCCTTCCTTTCTCTCACTTTTTCTTTTTTCTTTTCCTTTTTTCTTTTTCTTTTTCTCTTTTTCTTTTTCTTTTTCTTTCTCTTTTTCTTTTTTCTTTTTCCTTTCCTTTTCCTTTTTCTCTTTTTTTCATTTTCCTTTTCCTTTCTCTTTTTCCTTTTTTCTTTCTCTTTCTGTCTCTCCCTCTCTATCTGTATCTCCATATAACCATGTCTTGTTTATGGTGTATATAACCAGGATTTTAAGAACCAGGTATTCTGTCCAAGTGTTATTGTAGAAAAATACAAAACCTATTAAAAACACACCACTTACCTAAAAAGATTTATTTTAGGGGGAATAAAAATTGTTAATCTGTGACTGATAATGAAAAATTGACCCTTTGACTAGTTTATCTAACAAATGTTTAAATGGAAGGAATAGTTTTTCAGAAATGGATTTGTTTTTCAGGAGACAATGACTTCCCATGCTGCACTGTTTTGTGTCCAGTTTAATACTCACATTGTTTCTATTCTTACAGTTAATTGTTAGGACAAACCCTGTTTGTATTTTCATTGCAGTAGCGAGAATGTCTTGTTCTTCAGTTAGAACTCTGGACTATGCTTGGCAACCTCTTGGGCTTTTTAGCTAATGCACAAGTTAGATAAGAATAATCAACTTAAATATTTACATTGGACATTTCCAATGCTTAGTTCCAATTTGCAATTTTCCAAGGGGCTGGTAAAAACACTGCATTGTAGACTGAAGCATGTATCTTGAAAGCCTTTTAGTTGTTAATGTTCTTATTTACAAAGTGATACCAAAAACCTTTAAGAACTTAATGACATGTCCCAAAAGGCAGGCAGACTTATGGATGTCTATGTGCTGCTAATAAAATAGCATTGCCGAGAACATAAATGTGCTGGCAGCTCAGCTACCCAAGGTAGCACAGCCCTCTATTTCTATATTATTTGCCTCCTGGAAGGTTATTACCTATATATGCTGGGTCTACCTTGTAAGCACTTTGAATGAGGTCAGTTGTAGCAGGCTTCACATCAAGCATGTTCAGAATTTCAAACTGCTTAGACTTAGACTAAAGAGATCAAAAGTCCATTATTTTTTAAGAGTTCCTTATTAAAGAACAGATCACCTAACAGACACTTTATGGTAATTCTTGGATACCCTGAGAGAAGAAACCGGCTTGTACTGAAACACAACCAGAGTAAACAATGAACAATGAGTGCTTGGCACCCAGCTCTCTTTGTAGAATAGAACAGCATTTTAAGATACCATATAAGATTTGAAACACGAGCTTTTCAACATTTGTATTGCTACATACTGCTACATACAGGACATTTTCTCAAGGTGAAAGACTGTCAGAAAGGAAATGAATTCATTTATCAGATAAATAAGAAATTGTCACACATTACCAGATGGTACATTACCTTTCATTTGCTGTTAAATGTCTTTGAACTATTTAACTTGGGCACATAACCTATTCTTCCACCCAGAAGGAGTCTGTATAAAACTCTGAAGTGGTATAAATTTTAGACTTTTCTGAGGGTGCTGTTCCTTAATACCCTAGTTCATTTTGATTGTAAGAAGGGTCTGAGAGTGTTCAGCCATTCTTGAGTTATTTTTCTTTAATTCTCCTTGCCAATTTTGTAAAATTTGGCACAGGATGAAGTAAATGGGGTAGTGCTTTAGCAGGAATATATATCTCATTAATAACCCTAGGAATGATGCTTGCTTCCATTAAACTCAAACTCTTTGTGCACTTATTAGTATCTTCATCACCCTTGAAATGAGCAATTGAATTGATGCTATCTGACTGCCAGCTATTTTCTTGTGTTATATTTTTGTCCTTTGAGAAATTGAATTTATTCTTGTAGACAGCATGCTTGCTTTCATTGCCTTACAACATACAATATATGGCCCAATCAATCAAGATTAAATTTCTATTCTGTTGAAAGCTGTTTGATGCCCCATTCCTCCCAAATTGTAACAAACAATACAGTATGTTGGATTCCAGATTATGACTTCAAACAAGAGCAAATTAGCTCATCACAGTAAGTGACATTTGAAACATTTAGAGTGTTCTTTCTGAATTCTGACTTGACTATCTCAACTTGCAACGGGCCAGATTGTACTTCATAGTTAGATGCTGGTTATATTTTTGGGTGCCAATGTGCCCTTCATTAATGTTATTCCTTAAATTTTAAGTCCGCACTAGAAAGGTTTAAGTTTTGATTCTTCTTTAATTACAGGTTTCTTCTCAAGCCTTCTTCTGAGGGTCATTATTTGAGTTGTTTCTCCCTGCTCCTATAAAACTGACTCTTAAATTTGCTCCATTTTGGTATTATTAACTTAGCCTTATCAATGTCTAGCAATTAGCTGCTTAAATCTGACAATCAGAGGATCAAAGATCACAGACTGCTTAGGGTTGGAAAGGACCTTAAGATCATCAAGTTCCAACCCCCCTGTCATGGGCAGGGACACCTCACACTAGATCATGTCACCCAAGGCTCTGTCCATCCTATCCTTGAACACTGCCAGTGATGGAGCATTTACCACTTCTTTGGGCAACCCGTTCCAGTGCCTCACCACCCTAACAGTAAAAGACTTCGTCCTTGTATTTAACCTGAATGTCCCCTGTTTAACTTTAAACCCATCATCCCTTGTTCTATCACTACAGACCCTGATGATGAGTCCCTGTCCATCATCCTTGTAGGCCCCCTGCAGAATCTCTGTGAGAAAGGCTGTTTACAATGTTTCTGACAAAGAATAAAGTCTAACTTGGGCAGAGATGAAATAAAAAAAGCATATTACTTTCTTTTTATAATTCCAAATGCCAATTGTTTTATTTTGCAGAGTGTGTAAAAATGATGAGATCATGTGTTGACCCAAATTTAGCTTTTAATGTTTAATAAATATATAGAAATCTAAAGCAAGAGGCCTGACTGATTATTTTCATAAAATCCAACCAACCAATCAATGAACCAAATATTTTATTTTCAGGACCAAAATTTTGTCTGCCATATTGACCATGAATACAGTGTTGTCTTTGCTCAAATCACTGTGAAAGATTCCTTTTCCATGTCAGAAGCTATGATGCAGAACAGATGCTGAGGCATAATATAGCTATCCATAAATCCTTAAACTAAGAGCTGTGACCAGCTACACTCTTTGTGCTGGAGGCTCAGTCTGTGCTCATATGCAATTTCCTTACTCAGATGCTAAATCTGTGACCCATTTCTATCCCCGTGTGACTAAGAAGTGAAATGGAAACTTGAAGTACTCATTTCCAAGGAAGTTATATAGTACTCTTGAAAGCCCTCTTCATAGCTCATTTCTACCCCTAAGCAGTGAAACGGTGGTAATTCAGAGCTTTTTGGAAATGTGGACAGTTGTGCAAGAAGCACAGTTGTGTAAATTTCCTGTTCGAATCTAAAGCCCTACAAACTAGGTGTATTCCCAAAGCTCAAATTCCAGTAATAAAATAAGTGAGCTGGAACAGGATCCAGTGTATTAATATTAACATGAGAACACCAGACATTCATACATTGCATCCGTATTCCCAGAGGTGCAGTCTGTACTTAGGTATAACTGACAGCTTAATAAAGTCCCTCCTCCCCATTTGTTTCAACCAGCTCAGAAAGACAAAAAATGCTTGATGCACTTAAGGATGAACTTACATAGCTAGTTAACTCTGACATTTCTGTCTTGGATTGTGATCTGAGTGTGAAAGACTGTAATAGAACAGGGGATCAAGTCTCAAACACAATTAACTGGATGACTGGTGACATGTTCACTTACATCAAACTGGTATCGGCACTCTCACACGAGTGAGTCTCTGAAAGCCTAATCTTGTGGCTGCCTTCAAAACAAATTGTTGTCTCCATATGAATTATGCTTAAAGTCACTATTAGTACATGGTTTCTGCAATGGGCCCAGGTGAATATGAATTTAAAAATACTGCTATTTTAAGGAAGAAAACTTAATGCTGCTGCATATTAATGCTCAGTGAATGCTGATGATTTAAATTAATAATCCATTGTGAGAGGGATTGAAAAAAAGGAAACTGTTAAAATTCAGTGAGACCCCATTTGAGAAAGCTATGAAAGTAATTTTGAGCTCATTTAATTTCAAAACAAAAGCAAATGTGAGCTTTTTCAGGAATCCAACCTGCTTGGGTGGAGAAGCATAGAATCATAGAATAGTTAGGGTTGGAAAGGACCTTAAGATCATCAAGTTCTAACCCCCCTGCAATGTACAGGGACACCTCACACTAGACCATGTCACCCAAGGCCTTGAACACTGCCAGAGATAGCTCATTCAGAACTTCCCTGGGCAGCCCATTCCAGTGCCTCACCACCCTTACAGTAAGGAACTTCTTCCTTATATCCATGGGAAAGGTATAGTGCAGTGGGAAAGGTGGGACAGAACAGCAATGTACTTGCCACTTTCACAGAACCCACAGATTTGATAGCTGCTTGTTTAAAAAAAAGTCCATGTGCTATGCTGTAGTATGTATTTGATCAAATTGATGGCACCCATACTGAGTGTATTAAAAAGATGAAGTCAAGATTATGCGTTGCTGTTAAATGTTTGCAAGAATGTTGACGGGCATGGATAAATATAAAATAGCAGTAGTATAGGTAGTCTCTTACCATTAGGTTTGTCCCTTATACATTCCACTTCTAAATTCATCTCTTAAGATAGTTTTATGTGGTGTCTCTGATTTTAGCCTAATAGTTGCCTATTTAAGTCCTGACCAATCTAAGATGTATCTAGAAAGTATCCACTAAGTAATGAGGCTCTTATTGATAATACTTCACCTCTTGCTCACATCTATGGAATTAATATGGCTTAATTATCTTAATTATCTTTGACTTAATATCTTTAAAGAAAAAATGTCAGGGCCTAAAAGCTGCTCTCCAGATCTAGAGAATACTTTCAACTTCTTCTATCTTCAGCATGACCTTATCTTAGCCTAACACTTTTCTAGAAGAGACTGGTTTTGAACTGTCTCAAAATATTCATGACCCTGTTTTTCAAATACTAAAAGCAGAGCAGTGCAGTGCTAATATAAACACTGCCTTATCTAGGACTGCCGAGGATGTGTGTGATTTCCTGAACATATCCTGAGCTTGTATCTGCTCACTTACCAACCGATAAGTAACATGGCACTTTTGAAATGAAAAAAACCACAACATTTAAACAGATCCCTTTAAAAGAAGAATACTAAGATATAAACAAATATGAGATTTTTGTTCGATATCTGGCCTTTTATCTGCATCAAAAGCAATCCCTGTTGTGTTGGAAAATTAGAATAAAAAGAAAATGCACACATAGAGGTGGAATAATTCATAGAATGAGTTGAAATACCTGTTTCTGGGCTAAATGACCAGCCATGAAAGACATAGGAACTCTACAAAACCCTATATAAACACTCACGAACGAGAGGAAATTTTTAACATAGTTAGAGAGGTTCTAGTAGGGGTGAATAGGAAAAAGTTATGAAAAAGATTTATGGAACAAAGCACCAGTAGGAACTTCCTGTCCAACTGATCTGTGTAAGAATTTAATTTTGCTATTTTTACAATGAATGTTACATTAAGGTCAAGGGACTACCACATATTTGATTTTAACTGCTATACTTATCGTCCACGATTTTGTGGCAATTGATAAGCAAAGGTACAGAAGACACTAACCACAGTAATATAACTGTGATTGTGGAAAAAATTAAATCAAATATGAGCATACATATTTAATTCTACCATGAGGCTTAACCTCTATTTGCCTCTGGATCACTAATTATAGAATCTTAGAATAGGGTTGGAAAGGACCTTAAGAACATCTAGTTCCAACCTCCCTGCCATGGGCAGGGACACCTCACATTAAACCATGTTACCCAAGGCTCTGTCCAACCTGGCCTTGAACAATATACTGTAAAGATTTTCATGCTTGCAGGCTCTCCAGTTGAGCAGACTATGTATATGTATATTACCAGCCTTACCAGTAAAAGCTGTCATGAAAGCGGTTTAAAGATTAAGGCTGCACATTACTACAAGGCTCTTTGTCTCTAGGATGTCATGAGCACAATCGCTAATCATTCTTCAAACAACAGTAAATACAAACATAAGTATAATATAATAAGCTATTGCTATTTATGAAGGCATATATTACATGCAATTTTACGTGCTTGAACTCAGTGTCTTGCTTCTCAGAAGCCCTTGTGAGATGGAGCCAAGCAAAGGCACCTGTTTTAAAATTCAACATGTTGGAGTAAGCTTTGGAGTACCTAAGATGGAAATTAAAGTCTTACCTTCACAAAGAAGTTAATTTGGAAGCTGACATCAGTCTCTTTGTTAACATGCATATCAAATTCCCAGTTAGCCTCCCTGCACGGATAAAAATCTTGTTTCTGTCTTAAGGATCCCTGAAGCATTCATACCTTCTTTTTATAAGTATTTCTGATGATTTCATGTTGGGATGGAGAGAGATATAACATGAAATGTAAGATTTGAAATATGAATGTAAGGTATATTTTTGGCTGCGCATGATTTAATGCATACACCATGGAGCAAAGTTCCCCTAATAAACATGACAGGCAGAGATATTCTGGGGCAAAAGCACTGAAGAGCCATCAGGAAAGAATCTGGGACCTCATAGATAAAGAATGTGATTCAGTGTCTCAATGACAAAAAAACTTTTAGGGAAAAAAAAATTATGCAAAAACCAGACATATTTTATATGCAGTGAGCTTGGAGAGTGGAGTTTAGAAGACTAGCTGGGAGAAACAGATCACTTAGGGCAAATAATAAATTCAGCTCAGAAGAAACACAGATTGTTAGAATATGATCGACACTGGCTCTTGAGACAGATGTCCTCCTGCCCTCCTAGCTGGAAAGGCCGACTGGGTGGAGCTCCTTTAGAAAACTGGCTACTGCCATTGTACAGCTAAAAGAAGAGCGGACATGCAGAGATAAATTTTCAAAGCAGTGTGTTTATCAACTACCCATTGACAAATACAGGCAATTGTTAGTGAACCTCCTGCACATCCCTTTGAAAATCTACCCAGTTTGTCTGAGATGATATCTCACCATTTATGCCAGAAAAGGTGCCTTCCAAGATAGAGGTGGGCCTTTCTTGACAACGGATAAAATGGGTGATCTCAGAAACCCTTTCCCTTTTTAAAAAGCCGTGTGGGGTCTCCTATACTACAATTCCCATTCAATTTAGGTTTTTTTCTCTTCTCACAAGATCAAAGAATTTTTTCTTATGTCATCACACATGGCATGGATAATGAAAGGTTTGAGAAGCTAGAACTGACAGTTTCCAGCGTAACCTCTAATTCTGTAGCTTTTCGGTATTCATATTTATATAGAGATGAGAGGGGGGAAATGATTAAGAATACTTCACCTGGCAATCCTTGAACGCTCACCATTGTGAGCTGAGAGCAAGCATAGCCTCACTATTATTATGCTCTACCCATGTACACTTACAATGAATAGACTAGCAATCTGAGTGTTTCTTCATTATAGCCACGGTTTGCTTTACAAAGTGTGGAGCATGTATGAGCTAGTTATCAACCAAATAAGTAAGAAGTTTTGGATGCAATGCAAAAAACTCTGTGAAGGAAAAGTCACACAACAAAAAGGATAAATTCAAATTTTAAAATCATTCCATTATCGTGTGTTTGGACACATTCTCCTTTGAACAGAAGCCTTGAATGTCTGGCTAGAAAATTAGTTACGTCATATTACACTTAAATCTCACATGAAACATGACACAGTCATTATTGAAAGGCTGGATATTGTTTAATGATGGCTTTTTTCTTTATTTTTCTTTTTTTCCCTGACAGTCTTTCTATGGTATGCAAGCAATTATGCAAGACCAGGTGTAGCAAAAAAATAGTCATCAAGGAATGAATGTGGTCACCAGTTGAACTTGTGCACTACACTGTCACACTTGGTGACACAGTATCACAGGAGGAAAAAATAATGGGGTATAAGCTTTCACAACATCTATCAGATTAAATGTGATTTGATCAGTTACATTTTGGTCGTGGTTTTGAGGGATGTGTGTTAATTCTGCTGATATTTGTAGTGGCAATTGTGGCACTCAAATTTTTGTGTCTTCAAGGTTAGATTGTTCTCAGCCTATCTCTGGATAAAATAGTCTTTACATTTGTATTATGTCAAACAGAGACAATATGAGGCAGTGCGAATAACCAAATAAAAGACTGGATATTGTGTAAATATGACAATAAGAATTTCAGTATGGATAGAGACTGTGATCGGTATGCCAAATAGGTACCAGCATTTCTATTAAGATGACTACAAATGGTCAGAAGTATTCTTATTTCATGCAGAGATGGGAAATCAAATATGAAAATTCTTGTTTGAAAAAAAATGGAAATAATTTGGGATTGCTACAACAGTCATAAAATACTAAATTGTTATGTAATGATATTCTGCAAGCAACAGCTTTTGTTTTGTTTAAATTTAATAATAAACTCTATCCTTCAGAGCTGTTGTAGTATTATGGAAGCAGTTTCGTTGCTGCATGGCTCTGTTTTTATCTCCACAAGTACAGTCAAGTTCCTACGATAGATAGATGCAATTCTGTGAATCTGACGTAGAAAATCTGAGGCCGTTATGGGAGCAGTAGCAATAAAACTATACAGAAGATATCCTTGGAACAGCTGAGTTATACCTATTATGAGAGCTAAGTTTGCTTGATTTTGCTTACTCATAAGCATTTTTTAAAATGGAAAGCAATGCATCCTAATCTTTCATATTTAAAAATTGGTCTGGAAAATACAATTCTCAGGAAAAAATATTTCTACAAAGAATCCTAACCCTTGAGTTTAAAAGTTTAGGGTGCTTGCAATGGTATGCAAGTGCACAAAGAATGCCAATTGCAGCCTCATTAAAACCCAAGCACAACCTGTCTTTTACAGAAGTAATATTCTAAATAAATCTGAAAACATGGCATAGGGATCTTGGAAATTACAAACAGGAACATGTATTTTCAAATTAAGTTCTCATTTCAGTTAAGTCCTTCAATGTCACAAGGTAATTGACTTGACATTGTTAGAATTATTAAAGATATTTTGAGGTAGATGGAATCCTGTTCAGTCAAGGAAGTTAAAAAAAAATAGTAAAAATTCCCATTATTACATTGAAGAAAGTGATTGGTTTTTTTTCAGGTTCATAGCCAAAAAGACACCTTGGGTGTGGTTCCTTAAGAAACTTGGAATCTTAGAAGGCACTTATGGGAATGTAGTCACAGAGCTGCTAAGAAAGCTGGATGAAGTAATTTTTTTTACTGTATACTGCTGCCTTCTATGATGTGAACAGGAAAAATTAAAACAATAATAAACACTTGTTTCTCATGCTATGCTGTTTAAAAATAATATGATTAGTTTTGGTAATGAAAATAACTAGAGCTTCTTAATTATTTCTTTCCCACTTTTCATCCCACAAAACAGCTCCCAACAACCTTTCTTTGCAGGTTTAGGTTTATTTTACAGAAGCTAAACTCAGAATCACTGAATAGTTCTCAAGTCCCTGCTTTTTTTCCCCAGTTGGTTTATGTAAACAGTTTAGCTGCATAATTTGTCATAGCTTGAATGTCAGTGCAAACATCCCACAAATACTGAGCGACTGTTTAACTTCAAAAAAACAGAGTGTACTTTGAAAACTTTATTAGCAATCTTTCACTCTCAAGTATTTTTATAAACTGTTTCCCAGTGAAAATGCGATGGTCCCTTAAATTGAAAAATGATTAACTATACAAACCATATGACAGAAATGTTTATCGTTATAAAAGAAGAACATTTACAGAGCGGTTTCAGTAGTTTATAGTAAGGAAAGATAATTAATAGTTTGTTGCTATTCTATGATTTTTCAGTGAGATAATCTATAGCTGGTGGTGTGGGGAATAGCTTCTACTTCTCAGTACGCCAAACAGAAGAAACCTCCACTGAGTGGTTTGTCTTAATAGCAGACATCTTGTCTGTTTTTCATTATTCACATGGTAAAGAGGAAAGATCTGTGTGCTGCTTAAGAGAGTTTTAATGCAGCATATAGTCTTAAAACAGTAGTGGATAGAGCAGAGAGATTTTAACCACTCATATCCTGCACTTAATGCACAAAGTTAGTGCAAAATCCTTCAGAATCATGATAAGTGTTTTGATAAGCTTTTCATAGAAAACAGCACTGTGCTCTGAAAGCCTCAAGTCCATAACCCTTGCTATCCAGTTATGACAGTTTCTGGTTTGAATGCCTTTTCAGCAGGGCTCTCCATGAGGCCTCTTTCATATTCAAAGCAAGCAGGAAGGGGAAAAAAGGTTTTAGCGAGACATAATAATGATTTTGTCAATATGTGTCTCACCACTTACCCTTGCTGGTCACAATAGGCAGAGTAGAAGTTAGAGGTTTCCTCCTCTTTTTGTTTTGCCTCCTCTACAAATGTCATTGTGCAGTGTGATGTGATGATGTGACTCTTGATCACCTGAGAGAAGAGGTGTCATATTGCTAACTCACCTACTATTTTCTATCCTCTGTCCTAATTGCAGCTGCATTTACCACCACTACAATTTCAGCTAAAACAAATGGAGCTTGCTAAAACCTTTGAAGACTGCCTTACCTGTTCAATTGGAGAACAGAATGAAAGTGTCTGCTACAGATCCAAGTGCACAATGAAACTGTGAGGGCACGTCTGTTAGTTTAGCAAAGAACAAAAATGCTTGGATGTTGACAAGAGAGGTCACAGAAAAATTCTAAACGTAACAGTGGTCTGCTTTCAACTAGATATCTGTCTGCAGTGCTGTTTCTCTTTTGCATGCAGAAACAAATAGCAAAATAGAGTTCAGAAATGGACATCAAAACCGACTAGAGGTTTAAAAGCATTCTGTATGAAGAAGTATTGAAAACATTGGAAATTATTAAAAAGGTTAGAAATCAAAGGAGACCAGGTAAAGGTGACTAATAAATGATATAGAGAAAATAAATCAGGAGCTCTCATTTAGTCTTTACAGTAAAGCAATTTACAATAAAAGAACATGGGGCATTCAGTGGAAGACACCAGATTTAATACCTATTAAATACCTTGTCCTTATTAAGTAATGAAAAACACTGTAACAAAATGTTACTGAGGCTGAGGGCTTACCAGGAAGAGATAGATGTTATATGGGAACATCTGCAGTAATTCCAGTTAGGAAGGCTCATTTTTGAAGGAAGGTAAACCTTTCACTCTTCATAAAACCATGGGAAGAAACTTTTCAGTTTGAGATGACAATTATTTAATTGAAAGACTACAATTTCTCCCACAGGACTCTGTGTTGCTATTATGGTCTGACATAAGACGGTACTCTCATGTTTCAATGCAACAAATTTACCATCAAGTTAGCTGTTCATCATTGTTAGCTGAGTGATCTAGCCAATGTGTCTTGGCTGTTCAGCCTGGAGAAGAGAAGGCTGCGTGGAGATGTCATAGCAGCTTTCCAGTATCTGAAGGCCTATAGCAATGCTGGCGAGGGACTCTTCATTAGGGACCGTAGTGATAGGACAAGGAGTAACGGGTTCAAACTTAAACAGAGGAAGCTTAGATTGGATATAAGGAAGAAATTCTTTACTGTGAGGGTGGTGGGGCACTGGAATGTGTTGCCCAGGGAAGCTGTGAATGCTCCATTGCTGTGGTGTTCAAGGCCAGGTTGGACATAGCCTTGGGCGATATGGTTTAGTGTGAGGTGTCCCTGCCCATGGCAAGGGGGTTGTTACTAGATGATCTTAAGGTCCTTTCCAACCCTAACTATTCTATGATTCTAAGTTGGTACCTCTCAGATGGGAATTACTGACCTTCAGGTTACATTTAGTAACTGGAATTTGTATGCTCCTAGTCCAGCACAAAATGTGGCTTAAGAGAACCAATTTTCATGTTACATTTCAGCAAACCTAAGGATAGGGTTATTCTTCCTTGCAAGTCATTTCACTCATGAGTGCCAACAACTTTCCTACACTGATCAAGAAACACAAAACTATTTGACCCTCCTCGCCTCTTTAAAAAGCATTTTTTTCCCCTGGTGATTTATAGTGATAGGGTGTGTAGCCTGAATTCATCAATCTCTCTAAAAAAATAAGTCTGTCCCGGAGGAAGCAATTCTTTCTCTTGCAAAATCGGTGGTGTCCAGAAACAAATGTTGTTAGGTGACAGTCACATAGCTTATTTGCTATGTGGTCTATTTTGAATGCCTGTTTTTTAGTATTCCTATTTCTTTAAGGATTGTCATTGCATGCTGGCTGATACAGGGAAACTTTTTTGGGGAGTAACATAATAATAAAAATAATAAAATTCTTTTTTCCAATTTTTTTAATGACACAATTACCTGCAGAATTTTTACAACCAATAATACTCAGAGAAAATGCCACACTTATCAAGTTATAAATACATGGAAGGAGAGTCCTTGTTTTGAGTTCATTTCGGGTTCAAGCCCTTGTTTCCTAGGTGGGTGAAATTCAATGAAACCTAAAAAAAAAAAAGAAAATGATTGTGGTTAAAACAAACAAGCCCCAATAAACGAAACAGCTTGACATTTAATCTCTCTTACCATAGTAAAAACACATGCCCAGAGTGCCTGTGTCACCCTTCTAACAATGCAAAGGGGTCTCAAAGGATGTTTATCATTCCCAGGAATACAGAGCAAGAAAAGATGTTGTACTTTCTTTCTGCTCAGATATACTATGACCTGAGCTTGTGATAATGACAATCTGGTTGCCAGAGACAGAAAATGAGTCGAAAAGCCTACAGATTTAGCAAGTGCAGCATTAAACTTTATCCATGACCCAAAGAGAGGACACTGGATAGAACAAGTGTGCTACGGAAGAGGATTGTCTCAGAGGGTATTTGTGGAGAAAGAGTTGTGACAACTGGCAATGCTATATGACCTGTGGGCAGCCCCAGCAGCGAACCTGAGTGCAGGGAGGTTGAGGAGCAGGGTGCTTGAGGAGCAGGAGTGCTGAGGAGCCCAGGGAGGCCAAAGGGCAGGGTGCTTGGGTGAGCCTGGTGCAGGCTGTGAGAAGCTGCTGGCTCTGCATGGCTACTACCTGTCTCCTGCCCAGGACCTGTGGGTGTCCCTGCACAGGCTTCTCACCACCCACTCCTGCTCTTCTCTGTTCAGGCAGAGTTCAATGTATCAGATACTGTCTGGGATGTTGTTTTTGAGATTTAGCTTCTTAATTTGTGTTTAAAAATAGTTCAATGCATTCTTTTCCCTCTTTCTCTTTACTGTTATAAAATCTGTCTTTGTAAAAAATTACCATTCTCTGTTTTCTCCATACCCACATCCTTCCCTGCTGTGAGAAGATGAGGGGTGATGGTTTTAAACTAGAAGTATTCAGGCTGGATGTGCGAAAGATATATTTTACAACGAGGGTTGTGAAGCACTGGCACAGGTTGCCCAGAGACGTTGTGGATGCCCATCCTTGAAGACACTGAAGGCCAGGCTGGATGTGGTTCTGGGCAACCTCATCTAGTTGAAGATCTCCCTTCCCATTGCAGGAGGGTTGGACTAGGTTACCTTTGAATGTCCCTTCCAACCTAAACTATTTTATGAACCTGGATCAATGAGGACTGAAGGCATTCTCAGGCATTTTTTTTTCTCTTTCCTGGAGATATTCAGGGTTTCTCAGGTGTAGGAATGTGAAGATTACCATGTTGGAGCTGGCTTTGGACTCTCATGGTGGCCAGTGATGAACAATGCTGATGAAAAAGGGTGCATACGAATCTGCAAGTGTTCAGACCCTTTGATACAACAGAAAATATTTTTTTAGTGTATTTTTATATTTCTTTCTTTGTTATTACAAGTACCAGTATTTTTACTGGATTATGACCCAGAACATAAAGGTTTACAGCCTTTTCCCTTTTTCACTTCTTTTAATAATTCTGCATTTTTTTTCAAACAAAGGTCACATTAGTGGAATACATGGCAATACAGTGTGAGATAAGTTTATCATGACAAAAGATGCATCAGTTTGAAGTATTAAACCAGCATTGCCTTGGAGAGAGTGAACAATTAGTTTAACCTGACAATGAATAATATAAACTTAGCTGCAGAAATGGTTGGTGTTATCATCTTATGTTTTTGTAATGCAGTAAGGACACCAGGTGATCAAGATTATAGCAGCAGGAGAGTTTGTAGAATGAGCTCATGTATAAATAGTTGCTCAAAAACATTGTGAACATTTATGGGTCTCATTATTTATCATTAATTATTTAACTGCAGGTCCCCATGTGGGCAGCAAAATCCTGCTGATTTACTACTTATCAGGAATAAATTACCACTTACAACTTGGGGCTCTCACAATTTTCCTTTTGTCATCATAAATAAATTTAACTAATATGCCTGTTTCCTTCTCCCTGTTAAACTGACTGCTGGCAAGAGGCTTTTTGGCTAGTGACCTTAATATGAGACACAATATAGGATAAGTGAAAATCTGTGATTTTATGAAGGCTCAGATTGTTTGCAATAGATCTGAGAACTCAGCAAGAGATCAGTATTTGCTTACATTTACTGTGTATTTGTACAGGACCAGATTTTTGAAACTGCTCAGCAGCCACAATTAAAGCCAGATATTTTTTCTGAGGAGCAGTTTCAAATTTGCCAACTAACTGAAGTTATTTCAGTACCTAAATGAGAACCCATATCTAAATCCCCATTTTGGCACCACTCTGATTCTCAAAATCCCAGCTCAGCTGTCTAACCCTTTAGGTGCCTCTGTTACTGCCAGCAAATCACTGAATATGCCTGTATTACTACTAGGGAAAACATATAGGCAGAAATCTTAATATCCTCAGTCACCTTTCACCCCTTCCTCATGTTTCAGCCTTATCAGGATTTGGAACCTACAGGGTTTCTCCAGTGCATCTCTTGGCAGGTTTCTTGACAAGGAAGGTGTAACCTGATGGATTACAGTACTCTGCAATACTACACCTCCCATAGTTGGCTTCCAGAGATACGCAGATGATTTGCTCATTTGCACACACATGCCTCCATGTGTGTGAATAGAAATTTGGTTTATCCCAAAGCCTTGAAACTGATGCAATCTGCAGCCAACAAGGCAGGTCTGCTTTGCTTAATTTGACCTGGTGCTTCAGTAGTCAGTTTTAGGACTGCATCCCACCAGGACTTTCATCCTACCCTGTAACAATGCCTATGTTGAATAGAAGTATTGCTATATATCTGTACACCTGGCTGCAAACCTCTGCTAATCCAGGAGGGTGTTTGAACAATCAAAACCTACCTAAATCTCTGACCCTTTTCAGACAGGCTCCTCTAATATGACTAACACCACCTCTGATAGGCTCTTTGAAATGTGAAGAAAGCGGGTGTTACAAAAAGTCTCAATTTTGGTTTTGTAGAGCACAAGGTATGTTTTCTTAGATCCAAACATTGTGTTTAAAAATGTGGTATCATCTATATTTATATATTTATCCACACAGACAGGCACAGATGCACACATGCATATAGTAGTGTTTAAAATGAGGGGGTATATAATTCTATGCCATTCTGGACACTCAGATTTCAAACTTTTTCAGGTATAGGTGGAATACATTTTTTATTCTACTATACATTTTCATGTATGGCTTCACTGTTCCCCTGTCAACTGCTTCCTATTCTGATGCAATGTTCAAAAAACTTAGGTCACAAACTCATTTCAAGAAATTTCCCATATCATCTAGGCCTTAAGAAATAAAGGAGTAAAACAGATTTTAATAGTGTTATTCACATATGAATTTAAAAAGTGCTTTTTTTACTTTAATAGATGTTCTCAATAATAAATTGAATATTGTCCAGCTGCCTCAGTGGCATGTTACAACACTAGGGAAAAAAATACCAATTCTGCAAAAAATTAGTGCCTAATTATTTAGGATAATTTACAGGATACTCGGAAGATATGTTGTTCAGAACTATTTTTTTTTTTGTTTGTTTGTGGTTGCTGATTTTAAATCTAATTTACTTCTATACCTGTAGAAGAAAGTGGCAAGATTTGGATAACTGCACCAAAAATATCATGCTTGGGACTAATTATGTTTATTAAACTGTAGACTGGTTTAGGTCTTCATCAAAAATTTGTCCATAATCTGTTTCTAGGCTCATCTCTAAAAATATGGTGAACATTGGCAGCATCATCTCAAAGAAAAAATGTCACCCCATTGTACTGGATAACTAGATTTTTACAAGAAGATTTTAATATAACATTTGTGATAATTATATTGCTGAATTGAATCTCTTTTCTTGCTGTTGATAAATTTGGGGGTCCCTCCTTTCTTCCACTAAATTCAAAATGCATACACAGTTAAGGGGAAGTATAACCTGATGTATGTGACTTCAGCCACTTGTAAATGCAGGGGTTTTAGCCCTTTCTACTTACATGCATGCTAATGTGGGTCCCTCTTTCTTATTACCAGTGAAGACACACACACAGGCCATCCCTGCAGAGTTTCTCCTCCCACCACAGTCAAATTGATGTGAAAGGTTTTGCCAGTGGGTTATTTAAATCCCGATATTCTGTTCTTGCTTGTCAAGAATGCTGGGTATAAATCTCTTGGCACTTATCTTTCTACACTGCCCACTAACGTTTTCTACTACTTCTGTCTGTCCTCGTGACATTTCCTGAAGAGCTTAAACTGAAAGTGCTAATTATTAATTTAGGGCTAGATTCTGGCTCCTACAGCCAGAGGCATGCTGGAGGGAATGAAAAGGGACTCCAATTTGTTATATGAATGTTTTTTATCACTGAGATCCTCGCACATCCACTCCTTGGCTCATATTAGGAAACACCCTTTGATTCTTTTTAATTGAACCTGTCTACATCAAATATGAGTTCAGATTACAAATGAAAAAACAGACCACTAAAGTTCAAAATAATTTTTTTCAAACTCATAAGTACATTTACACAGTTTGAACAATGGAATACATTAATCACCGGTGGGTTGTTTTTTGGCTGGGTTTCTTTTCACATCACAGAGGGGATTAACTCTAGGAAAGATATGTTTCATCATCTTGAAGCCCAGTAAAACTCAGTGTTATTATGTCAGTATAACAGGTTAACCGAGGCATAAAGGTGAAGTGACTTGCCTAAAGTCATGCAATAGATCAGTGGCAGAACTGTATATGACAAACGGGGTCATTTAAAACCCTACAAATGCCTTGCTCTGTAAGATTTTCTTCCTCTCTCCTGTCAAGTATAAATAGTTTAGACTTTCTTTGTCAGGTAGAAAGCTCTCTACCCTTCTCTTAGTGTATTCCCAAGATAAAGTATATTCACTGACCTGACTCTAACAGGAAAAATTTCAGGCCAAACACAAAGAGATCAATCAGTTCAAAGCACTCCTTGAATTTACTGAAACTTCACCATCGGTTGACTTACCCGTTTTTCTAAACCTTCCTCTTTGTTCAGCAGCCAGCTCTTCTTACTTCCCTTGTCTTCAAGTTTCTTCCTCCAGTGGTGTCCCTTCATACTTTTCTGCTGCATCAATTACTCCTTCCATTGGCAATTTTTCCTATAGTTGTTTTTTATCTTTTTTTCCAGACATACTATTTGCATATATTGTGGCAAATCAGGGGTTCTGGTTATGCACAGCTTATGAACTGTGACAAAATAACCTCCCCAAACATATAAAGAAGTCCTCTGGCTTTTACCGTCTTCCCCTTTATGTTTTTCTCAAAAGCATCCTCTGAAAAGATGCCTGCTCAAGAGTTGATGGATAGAGTGAAGGACAGTGAAGGATCTACAGCTGAATGCTGTAGATTTTATAATAGCTAACATGTCAAATGTTTATACAATTGCATATTTGACTGCATTTTTTATTCTTGTTGCTATACAAGCAAGCCAGATACCTGATATCTTCATAGCACTCACTATTTTATTGTTGTTTTGTTGTTGGTATTTTTTTTAATTCAGATAAGTATATTAAAATAAATCATTATAGTTCAGTCACAGTTGAGGGAAAAGTGGTTTTGCTCAAAAATTGATGCCATAGATTGGAATGTGAATGTGTCAGTTTTTAGCAGAAGATGGATCCCTACATGGCAGACAGAAGAAATACCTGTGAGTCTAAACTAACTTGTAGTTAGCACTATGAGTTAATGGCATTATGATGGTGTAGTGGTAGGTTTTTTCTTACTCATAAAGAAAGCTGCATTAATAAAGCATCAGGGAGGTCAGATAACTATAAAATGGGTGCTACAGATGCCCACTTTTTCCTCAGCTGCCCTGTCCCCATGTGAGGCCAGGCTGTTGCACTGGGGACACCTAAGAGCGCTAGGCTCCACTGGAGTAGATTTGATGAAGAGCTCTGGGTTTCTTTAATGGCAAGTGTGTGTCTGTGTTGGAGGGACTAATAGATAGGCTCTAGAAGGAAGGTTTCATTACTTCTTCTCTTTGAGGAAGAACAGGCAAATTTCAATTTTGGGTTGGAATTTGGAGATCATTTTGGTTTGCAGCATTTTTATTTTTTCTGACTGTTTTGGCAGAAACTGTGAGTGAAATACTTTGAGCTTGTTTTACTTTTGTCAGCACAACTTGACATTTGATTTTTACCCCTGCTGCTGTACTATCAGGCATGCATTAATCTCTCCAGGCCTAGTCTATTGTAAAGATTGCACTGTAGACCACTTGGAAAATGAAAACACTGCATAATTTTGCTACCTTGAACATACACTGATAGTAACAAAAGATTTTGTATCTGGTGGGATTGACTTGAAGCTATAAAGTTCTTAGCATTCTGAAGCTTACTTCAGAGACTATGTCTCTCCTACTGAGATAAACTTAGAGGTGTGGACAACAGAACTACTATAATTTCTCTGATATAAGTGGGCATTTTCACAGACCTTTATTATAGGGAATTAGTGACTATGGAAATTTGCTAAAACAGGTGAATCATAGAATTCATTTCTTTATACACTTGTGAAAACAACAAAAAAAAGGATATCTATGAAAAAGAGATGATTATTCTGTTTCTCCATGAGTGATCTATGTATATATACAGAGAGAGAGAAAGAGAGAGAGAGAGAGAGATAATGCTGGCAAAGAACAGGAAATTTTTTTTCAGGTGCTTAATACAACTCAGAAATAACAAATTGAGGAAATTACTCACATTAGTAAGCTTGGAGCCACATGCTTAACTGTGCTTAAGAGTTTTTTATTCCCAAGCAACTAAAGAATGAAGTTTATGTTCTTCTTCTTGGTAACATTACAAAACTGGCTTTCATTCTACTTCTTGCAGCCTGAGCCTTAACATAATTATTGTCAACGAGGCACTAATGAAACTGCAATCTTTTATTCTGTATGTTTAATTTGTATCATAATCTGCTAGTGATGGAAGGTGTTTAGAAATGTCTATGCCTGTTGAATAAGGTTGCATGAAAATGCGCCTTTCAGCAGGCAAAGAAGAAAGCAATTGGGCTACTTTGCAGGTACTCCATGAGCTCTAGCCTTGTCTGAAACACAAATTAGATGCCATCGTTGGGAAGGTGTTCTATGTATGGATATAGACAATAGTAACCTTTACAAGCCTTTAAGAAACTGCTGTTGTACAAAATGTGCCTCCACTATTTGCCGTTTTGAAAGACATTTTACTTTTCCTAAACTATATCAACGGAGCCAGTGATTCAGAGCCCAACTAATCCTTATTTTAATGTTTATGGGGCTCCTGTGGGCCAGCATTTTTTAGTTCTAATGTTTGATATTTATTCATGTTGCTTTATCACTGAAGAAATTCCCATTAGAGAAGGAGGCAAAAAACCCTATTAGATCATTTTTGTCTAAACTCGAACACTTTGAAAATAATTGCTAATCTAGTAGTCTATGAAGAAGGGTTCTCTGATATATGTTCAGTTAAACCTGTATTTTAAGAAATACTTACTCATTGGACAAATTATCATTAAATCTTATATAGGCTATACAGGGTAAAACTAAGTTTTCAGAGGCCAAAGAGTGAGTCAAGAAAAAAAAAAAAAAATGAGGAAACTATATTTTTTAAAATTGAGACTGAATTAGAAAAAAGTAACATCTACCAAAAATGCTGAAAAAAAAAATCAGGATATCAACTATTTCATAGCTTCTCACAAAATCACTGACCATTTTAAACTGATTAGATTACCACCCCCATACTCCAAATGAAGTGAAATACCTTTTTTATTTTCTTTGAAAAGAGGACTTACTAAAATTAAAATTTAGGTTGATGTAAGAGAGGTGTTCTGTTTTGATTTGACAATTTAACCACTAAAATAAAAGTAATAATATATTCTTAAGGCTTTAAAACCTCCCACTTGTACACAGCTCTCCAGGGCGCTGTAGAATAGCCCTTTGCCTCATGTGAGATACCTTGTATCATGCCAAGCAGATAAAAAAATAACGCTCAGAATTCATGCTTTAGTTCCATTTCTGATGATGGAGTTCTCCAGATGTGAAGTGGAGACAAGCCACTATTTGTACCAGAACCTCAGTTTCTCATGCAGAGAGACGGATAACTCTCTATGTCTGAAATCCCAGATGGTTTTTCTGGAGCTATGACTTGCACTAAGCTTAAACAACAGGAAAGTAGAAAAAAAAAGTTTAAATTGCACGGTTTTTTACTCCCAGTGGAACAACTGTAATAGAAATAGCAACAATGATAAATTAGATTCCTTTAGTGCCATGTTGGGCATTGGCTGAACATATTCTCTAGAGAGGATTAGTTACAGTATGGTATTTACATCATGCTTTGCTGAAAAGTTGATACATTTTCTTTAGATACCAAGTTTTTTTCTGCATACCTACATATGTAATTGACATTTTTTCTCAGACATCTTCCCAGACTAGTCCACACTGGGGCCTAACTCTCAAAGCCCTCATTATTACAGATCTGTTACTGCTAAGCATGGAACACCCTTCTCAATCTCTTTTTACTATGACTTTTCTGCTCAGAATTCAAGCTTACTTCCAAGCCAGAGCTTTACACTTGTCAGCTAGATTGAGGGTAGACTTTGCTCTCTACCAGTCATCTTTCTTCAGTCACACTTTTGCTATTTCTTCGTTCTTGTTATGATATTACTGACTAGTATCTCTGCATCTAGCCCTTCTAAATGGTATTTGGGTGTATTGTGAGGGTATTGTACTGTTCTAAGGAGAGGTAGATGGTGTTGTTGCATTTATGATGGTGTAGTGGGTTTTTCTTTACTTTCAGCTCCTCGTACTTTCCTACGAGTGGAGCAGGAAGAAAAGTTGTGTCTTTCTGATGTCCTTAGGTTGGGTGATGACTGCTCTCTACCAGGTCACCATATCTTTTGTCTGCCAGTTTAGAAATTTCACCTTGTGGTTTCTATTGCGGTTTCTATGACAGAGAAAACTGTTGCAAAGGGATTAGTGAAGCATTTGTGTGGGATAGGAAGAGGGGGAGAATAAACTGATTTCCTTATCTTACAAAGAGCTGGTCAGCTGCTGTAAAGCAATAGTCTGGATTTTCCAAAAGGAAGGTAAAGTAGAGTGTAGTCCTTTTCTGTGCCTTGAAGTTCCAGAGCAATCCTGTTTTGCCAAAACACGGTATCTTCAGTTGTACCTACACAGCATGACTGAGCTCTGACATTCAAAGTTGCTCTTAGCAGGGGATCTGTCCTTGTTTGATACATTAAATGTTGTGCCATCTATATCCTTCTATAAATAATTTACCAAGTTTTAAAAGGGAAATACTACATGAAAAAAAAAAAAAAGATATGAAAAAAGCAGAAAAAAAAGCAAACAAGGAGAGGTTTGGACTGGAAGTCTGCACAGCTAGGATTTATGAAATGCAGTTAATAATACTACATCATGTATGAACATGTTGTTGACTGACATCCCTGGATCTGTTTATACCAGACATTACTGTTCTTGGGGCCAGGCAGAGTGCCTTTCTGCAGTCAGTGAGAAAAATAAAACATGTCAAATAACTACAGTAATGATACAATATGCTGAGGATGCAATATAAAATTTCATATTATATTGAAGTCAAAAGTGCTTCTTGGCCTGGCCAGCTGATGCTTTCTGCAACCGTAAAATTTGGCTGCAATTGTGCAATACAATACTGGTGAGAAAACACAAAGATTGTTGCCATGCTCTCTCGAAAGACAGATCCTAAACCTAGGCAACCAAGGTATGTAAAGCATTGGCAATTTATTTCTCTAACCAGCAGAGAAACACTAAAGTATAGAAAAAAGCAACCTCCAAGACCTCTATGATTATGAAAAGGAGACATATTTATGTAAATGGTGGTGAAATCCTAAAATGTTTCACCTGGCAAATGTCCCAAAAAAGGAGGGCCCAGGGATCATTTTTCCTTGTCTGCTTCTTGGCAGGAGGTTTGGTGGCTTTCGGCTTGCACCATAGAGATTATACTTCTTCATTTTAGTGGAGGCCACAATACAACCCTGCTGATAAAAACAAACAAATGCCAGCCTCATCCTCTTGATGCACCCCGCAAGGCGCACACAAGTTAGCAATCAGAGTAATGGGTTCAAGTCCACAAGGTCCCTCTGACATTTCTGTCTCCCTTCTCTGGCCTCTCCCATGGTTCAGACAGCTAGAGCCCAACTTTCTCTCCTTCACCCACTCACTTTGTAACACATAAAAAAAATCCCCCAAAAGTACTGCTATGTTTCCTTCCAAAGCCAATGACCTTATAAAATAGACTTTAAAAACATAGAAATCTTGCCTGCTAATGAACTATTTTGCCTTTTCTATGCCTATGCATATGCGCATAAAGACACACATGTTGCTTTCAGGAAGAGAGTGTTTTCGAAGGACACATCAGTTTTCAGAATAATCTTGATACATTTAGGCAGAAACAATCTACAGCTGTACTCCCTCTATCACCTCTTGTCTGCTTTTCCTGCAATGATTGGGCTACTTTCTCAGTAAATCTACACTGTTGACATAACAGACCCTATTTATTTTTCTCCCGATAAAGTTGAATAAATAAAAGTTTTGCTCTTTACTGAACCATTTAAAGTTACAGCAGTCTTAGAGAGCTTGTTGCTGGTGTCAATTCTCTTTATAGATTTTTTTTTTAATTATTATTGATAAGAGTGCTATTCACATACACTATATGCAGAGATCAATATTTATTTTATTTTTTATTGCATATACGGGGTCACCTTACTACCTACAGACACAAACAACAAATTTTTTCTTATAAGAATAGTATGAGCCTTTGTGGAAAAAAAACTTGGAGGCCAAGGATGTTGTCATTGATTGCATCCAGAGAACAGTGGCCAAAGACTCAATGTCCAGATAGACACAAGTGACAAGTGGTGTCCCTCTGGGGTCCATACTGGGATCAGTACTGTTAATCTTCCTCAGTGATGTAGACAGCAAGATCCTGTAAGACAGGACAAGGGGAAATGGCTTTAAATTGAAAGAGGATAGATTTAGATTAGATATTAGGAAGAAATTCTTTACTGTAAGGGTGGCGTGACACTGTCTCAGGCTGTCCAGAGAAGCTGTGGATACCCATGCCTAGAATTGTTCAAGGACAGGTTGGACAGGGCTTTGAGCAACCTAGTCTAGTGGAAGGCTTCCCTGACCATTGCAGTGGGGGTGGAACTAGATGATATTTGGGGTCCCTTCCAACCCTAAACATTCTATGATGGTTCTATGATGATATTTTGTTGCTATTAAAATTATAGATGGATTGGAGCAACTTATTAAAAAAGGACAATATTAAAACCACTTCCAAGTGCCTATGGAAAACAAAACTTTCAGAAAAATTATATTCATTTGAGGATACAATATATTTTTTGTGAGGCTGGACATGGTATTTTCAAAACTACTGCAGAATATTATAAAGATTGGTCTTAAACCTAAAACCTAAAAACTCATCCTAATGTTTTTGTTTCTATTTTGCATTTTTTCCAGTTTTGAGACAGTTTGTGTTTTAAGACTTACTTTAATGTCAGTTTTCTAAACTAGCTGAAAAGTATTCCTGTAGAACCACATATAATAGAACACTATTGCTTTCACAGACCATCATGCTTCAATATCACAACACGTCAAATGAAATGCGCTCGTCCCATCATAAATCTTGATTATCATAAGATTTTGTTTTAAGATCTCCCCCAAAGACTGAAGTAATAGGGCATTGTCTAGGGTGAGGCATCCCTGTTCATGGTAGGGGAGTTGAAATTGGGTGATCTTAAGGTTCTTTCTAAGCCAAACCATTCTTTGATTCTATGATTTATGTCCTTATTTAAAAATTGAGCTGGGTTTCATGGATTCCGCCCCTTTGTGCGTGTTTTTACAAGGCCTGTGCTGGGGACGGTTTGATTTCCATAAGAAAAGTCTGCCTTTCAGATCTCTTTCCAATACCTCTGTCACAGTTCATGCAGCAACTTTGCCTCTCTGCTTAGATGTAGAGGGTGATCTGTTATTCCATTCATTCTACTAATTCCCCCAGCTCTGGTCAACTTGGTGAGTTGCTTGGTGGTAACATTCTTTTAGATTGCCTTTGTAGGTATGTTTTGGTTTCAAACTATTGAAATACGTCAGTACTTTATTGTAAACTCTGTTTCAAGCTAGCAAACATTTCATAAGTACATTAATGTTCATTAGCAGGCATGAAACAGAGAATGTAGCCCCTGAGTGCTGAGTTGAGGGGCAGTCAGTGATTTAGCTGGAGGTGCTTCAGGAATGGTAAGACTCACCAAGTGTTGATGCTGTGTGTCTAGAAGTGCCAGTAGCCAAAAGTCTTACAGTTCAAAATTCACTAGAATACGGTAAGAGAAGGTTAGTTTTTCTATTGGGAAAAAGATGCAAAACATTGCATAGAAGTCAAAAAATTGTAAATCAATAGTTAACTTTTAAGTGACTCCAAAAATGGAGAAAAGCCAGTTGATAGACCTGAGAAAAAGGTTATTCTGTTCACTACAAAGAAGTGGTTTAGCTTTACTCGGTTCAATGGCTCTAGTATATAAGGCATGCGATTTATACAGCAAAGAGCAAACAGGGTGAATCAGCCCTTTTGCAATGTGAATAGAATATCAACATTATTCATCTGATTGTTAATTCTTGAAAGCAGCATTTCCCTCCAAGTTAAGAAACAAAACATAAGAATTGATGCAATAGAACTACAGACCCAAATGTTCACCTTTTAAGGTGAAAAAAAAAAAAAAGAGATGAAACCCGTGGCGAAACAGGAAAAGTCCCAGTGCAGTCAAGGACCTTGCATCAATGTAATGCTGATGTAGGAGTCTGGTTAAACAGGAGTGGAAAAGCCAATTTTTTTTTTCACACAAGCATGGTCCAACGAATCCAGACAACACTTTGCTGGAATCCTCACTTAAGTATATTTTGTGTTGCTAATATTTTGGTTTTCAGTCTTCCAATTGGGATCTGAATTACTGACAGACATTTGAAAAAGCTGAATGGGACACAAGAATGGTTGGACAGCTATTCTAGAGTAAAATAATCTCCCATTCAAACCAAACACCAGTTCTTTCTACGGTAGCAGACTTCCTTTAAAAAGCAAAAATCTCACCTTGACTCCTTCTCTGTCAGGTTACCCCATGGACACTGGAGGCCCTGTTACCTGTCCACCTTGTGAAGCAATTAAAGGCATTAGATTACAAATATTGTTAGTTGCGGAATGTTGTAGCAAAGAGGATTTAAGACACAGGCAGTACATTGCATCAGCAAGGTTTTTTGTACTGGAATGAAGGTAGTCTGAAACCAGATTCATACCTGCTGCTTCAAAAGAAAATACTTTCCTCGACTGCTAAAGAAATTATGTTCTTTTGTTGGATGATGTGTCCCACAGACTGTATCAGGGGTTTATGCAGATCCTATGTAAAAGGAAGGGTGACTAGAACATGTATAGTAATTACATTCTAGAGAAAGCCTGAGAGCACCCCATCATCAAAAGCATTATAGAATCATAGAATCATAGAACAGTTAAGGTTGGAAAGGAGCTTAAAATCATCTAGTTCCAATGCCCCTGCTGTGTGCAGGTACACCTCACACTAAACCATGCCACCCAAGGCTCCCTCCAAACTGGCCTTGAACACCACCAGCGATGAAACATTCACAACTTCCCTTGGCAGCCCATTCCAGTGCCTCACCACACTCACAGTAAAGGACTTCCTCCTTACATCCAATCTGAACTTCCCCTGTTTAAGTTTTAACCCATTACCTCTTGTCCTATCACTAGAGTCCCTAATGAGGAGTCCTTCCCCAGCATCCTTATAACCCCCTTGAGATACTGGAAAGCTGCTATGAGGTCTCCACGCAGCCTTCTCTTCTCCAGGCTGAACAGCCCCAACTTTCTCAACCTGCCTTCATCCAGCCCTCTGATCATCCTCAAGGCCCTCCTCTGGACTTGTTCCAGCAGTTCTATGTCCCTCTTGTGTTGAGGACACCAAAACTGTATGCAGTAGTCCAAGTGAGATCTCAGAAGAGCAAAGTAGAGTGGCAGGATCACCTCCTTTGATCTGCTGGCCACCCTCTTTTTGATGCAGGTGAGGATACTGCTGGCTTTCCAGGCTGGAAGCCCACACTGCTGGCTCATGTTAAGTTTCTCATCAATCAACGCATCCAAGTCCTCATGTTTATTGCCTCCTGCTTACAGCTTCCACACCTTGACCAGAAATGAACATCTGACTCCGTTTACCTAAATCAAGAGTGGGTACTCTAATTACCAAGCTACTGGGTGGGAGAATCTAAGGAAGAGGGGACTATTTTTTCACTTGAGAACACATCCCCAGGCACCTTGGTAGGTGCAAGCTTGTGAGCTGACAAGACTGGACAGGTGCCTAGTGTTCAAGAACATTAGATTTAGTGGTGAACACATTCAGAAAAAGACTTCTAAGCAAGAGAAATATGATATTAAAATGGATGCCTATGGACCACATCTCAAGTGTTAGGTGGTCACATCTTGAAGCAAGAGTTTCGATAAACTCCTTTTGAGGATGACTGCAGATTTGATTCTAGGTTAACTGATAGTGTTCTATATTTTCTCATGTAGCATAGTATGAGCATATTATACTTGAAGTTGCATTGTAACATTTACAATGTCAGTACTGCATACGATCAATGATATTTTATATAAGGGTATAGATGTGAATATACTTGCACAGATAGATGCCAAAAAAAGCAGAGAACAAAGATGGCAGCCAAGCACATCTTCTCAAATAGTTTGACAAATTTAGATATGCATAATGGAAATCAAAACAATTTATGTCTATGTCAGTTCTTCTGCTGAAGAAATAAGGGTTAACAATGGTGAAGCTACTTCTATAGTCATGCACACTGGATTATATTGTAATAAAATAAACATGGAAAATACAGAAGATTTCTTTTTCATTCTTTCTTTACTATTATTTAACATTTTTTCCAAACTAGCAAATGAAATACTTTGCCATTCATATTTTCATGTAAAAAAAAAAAATTAAAAAAAACCAATTTTGGATGCTTCCCTGATATGGCCTTTAATGGAAGAGAGAGAACTGGATCTAGTATAGGGTTCTGTTGTACAGCAGTCTTGGTATAATGTTCTTTTCTGGCTTTAGAAGTCCTTGAATTAACCACGTACTATTTTTTTTTCCCCCTTGAACTCCCTAATAAGCTAGAACTTCTCAGTCTATAGTGAAATGTGAGAAAGACAGAAGAAACTGGGCTCTTTGACATTAAATTAGCACACAGGCTCATTTCTGCAGCTCCTTTATGATAAAATTCTTTTTAGCCACAGTCCTGATACAAAATTCACTCCTGTTTAATTACTAGACCATAGACCCTTTATCTTAGAGATGCTATTTCAGCTTCTGTCATACAAAATTGAAATTATCTCAGTTTCACAGTGCAAGTAAGTATATTAGCCACTAACTTAGAGAAATAACAGGGGAGAATTCACCTTCCCAGTTTTTATGAGAGAACACAGTCCATCTACACTGTTTTGGTGATTCTAGGTGAAGTTGAAATCTTTCCTTCAACTCCAAAAAGCAACATAATTTTTCCAAAGATCACTTTGTTCTTAGAAGAAATCTATGATTACTATTTGTCATGGTTTAAGTCAAGTTATAAATCAGCCACACAGTTCCTTAGATCCTCCTTCCTCCTTCCTCCCTCTGATCCTGAAGGGATGGGGAGGAGAATTGAAAGAATGTAACTCCCGCGGGTTAAGAACAGTCCAGTAACTAAGGTATAACACAAACCACTGCTGCTACTATCAATAATAATAATGATAAAGGAAACAACAAGGGAAGAGAATACAACCACTCACCACCGGCCAACCAATACCCAGCCCTCCTGAGAAGGGAACTAACCCTTTTGGGTCCCTGCCTCCAGTTGTACATCCTGAGCATGACGTGCTGTGGTATGGAATACCTCTTTGGCTAGTTTGGGTCAGGTGTCCTGTCTCTGCTTCCTCCTAGCTTCCTCTTCTCCCTGGCAGAGCATGAGACTCAGAGTCCTCGGTCAGACTAAATATTTGAGCAGTAACTAAAAACAATGGTATTATTAGTGCTGTTCCCGAGCCAAAAGTCAAAAACATAGAGCAGCACCAGCTACTTAGAAGGAGAAAAATGACTGCTACTGCTGAACCCAGGATGCTATTCTATTTTAAATCAATTTTTGTGAACCAGATTTTTAGGGCAAAACTGCATAACCAGATAGGTACAAAGAAGCTTCTTTTCTCACATCTCAGTGTGACCAGATATATATCAGTTCTAGTACAGGATCTGAACATCTGTCTTAGAGGCATGTTTTTTTTTTTTTTTTTTTTTTTCCAAAAAAACAGAAATAAGCGCACAACTACCATGCTGTGCCTTCTCAATTTAGGAAGAGGCTGGCTTTTTTCTATTTGCATATATTCACATGCGCATCTGCCTAGATATCTAACTGTCCTCATCTGTCACATAGGGAAAACCTGTGCTTATATTGGCATGGTAGGCTCCATTCTGCCATGATAGTAAAACTTTTCAAAGTTAGATTTTCAAATGTGCTTCATTAAATAGCTGCAATTCTTTTGAAGAAGCAGAGTTAGCTTCTCAATAAAGGGAAAAGTTCTACACAGTTCCCTGTCAGAAGCAGGATTCTGACAGGAGATTTGGGGTCAGGGTGAATGCTCTTCACAGAAGAATAATGACAAGATGTCTTCTACATCTTTGAAAGAAGTAGAAGGTAGAACCACACCTACCTCATGAAAAATCAGCACAGGCTGGGTTTGGCCCAGTAAAATTCCAGACCAGTGTATGTCAGAAAAGAGGAAAGGAGAGACTTCAGCAGTATTTCTGTAACTTAGCCGGACTTTGTTTAATTAATTGATGGATAACTTCGTGACCTGTTTGGCCAGTTTGTTAAAAGAAATTAATTTCCAGCAGAAAGTGTATAATGTAAAAATTCTTACAGGCAATTTAGGCAAAACCCTTTGCAGCATGTGCAGTCATGCACAAGCCAGTGTCCTTGCAAAGACCTAAATTGTGTCATTCAAGGGAGATGTGTGCCAGCACAGGGTCTTCAGCTGGACAGTAGGAAAATCTTCTGGTGCTGCTATCAACTGCCTTCCAGCTGGGGCACAGAAGGAAAAGTGAACCTGCGACTGCTTATGACTCCTGATCAGGATTCACCCAGGCATCTATGACAACATATCCCAGAGTGAGCTTAAAAATTGTTCTGCACATATATTCTTTTTCCTGGGAAGTGCAGGCTAACCAACATATTCAAAAATCTTCTGTCTTTAAATCCTTTTTTGTTGAATTTAATCTATCCGGAAACGGCAGTAGACATGGTAGAACATAATTTGCTATTCTGTTGCATTTTTCACAGAAGGAATACATTTTTATAGACTTTTTCTTTGACATATCGCTCCTCCAAATGGCATGTAGGAAAATCAAAAAAAAAAAAAAAAAAAGTCAGTCTTGTAAAATGTTGATCAGTCTTTGCTCTGTGAAGTAGATGAGGCTATCTGTTTGAATCAGGACTGTCTGTAGGGTCTACTCCTGAATGTGCGTATTCTCTATCTTCAGTTCACAGTTGGACTGCAGAGTAATGGCTGCTTCTTGAGTAAAAGGTTTTAAGGATTTAGATTTATCTCAGCACAGAAATGGCCAGTTAGAACCCCCGAGTGTTGCCAACAAAGAAACCATTTTACTTGCCTCAATTTTCCAGCTTTAAGTATGAATTCTTTGTTAAAAGTTAACTTGTTCTAGCAAGCAGTATTACTGCCTGAAAGAAAGCCTTGCTCTGTTTCTAGGGTTACCAGAGAAATAGTAAAGAAAAAGTGAAAAAAGAAAAAATGAAAAAAATAATTGTAACAACCAGCAGGCCAGGCCAGTACTCAAAAGTTGGCAGATCTGTTTTGTAATACAGAACCGAAGATCTTTTATAGGGTCTAAATTTGGCAAAATCGTCTTTCCCATTCCTCCCTAACTGTTTTTATTTAAAGCTTCCCTCTGTGGATATAGAGAAAAGACCCATGGATAGGAGTCTGGAAATAGGATAAGAACAGAAAAACTTGCAAAAATTTAATGTTATTATGCTGGAAACAAAACCAGGAACAAAGACTGGATATGAGTATATATACCAGCATAAAAGTATGTGGACGATATAATTTATTATTTAATGTTATTGAATAAGTTGAGTATGTAGTCTAATTTACAGACAAATCAAGAGCCTGTGGTCCTACCTGCATTTCTTTAGTGTATGCAATGTTTTGATACCATGCATAAGTACCCATCTCCTGACAGGTAAGGAACCTGTTCCAGTGTAAGAGTAGTAAACCTGATGTCAGCTATCTCAGGTAGCTTTGGCTACAGGTAGGTCTTCAGGCTGGAGAGTTTTATAGATCTTAGCTGTAGGCGCCCACCACCTGATTCAAACTGAGTATATGAAGAAGAAGGCAGTCACAGCAGTTCTTTAAGAACTTAGCTGAGTAAGTCATGTGTAGGCATCCCCATTCCCTGTGACAGCAGTGGAAAACAGCAAGAGGCAATTCAGTGCACACAGATATTTAAAACTGACTAATGCCTAATTTAAACAACTTTGTTGTAATTCCTGGAGACACCCACTTGCATTCCATTTTCTTAAAGGAAAACTTAAGATCTGAGTTTCTTTGTTAAGGTCTAAAAATGAAGATAGGCAGAATCAACAGTCCGTATTTTCACTAGATTAATGCTTTGGAGATGTGTTTTTTCCTGGGTGCTACTGCTTCCTACAGGACTGCAGTATTAAATCTACTATTAGGTAATTGTTGGCTCCTTTAAAAAGGTTGTGTTGAGGTTTTGGGGGTTTGGGTTTTGTTTTTTTTTTTGGTTGTTTTTTTTAAATAACACCATTACTGGCACTGGCATTTAAAAAATCCACCAAGACTCATGAAGGGATAGAAAACGATGATGAAAATCGCAGTGAATGGCCACTTGCACGTCTCTTTGTCCAGCAGGACTCTACTTTGACTTGACTTGAATATAAAATGTACAGAAATATCTGTAAGGCCTTAGGCTCTTCCATGTGGTTCTAAATGCAATTTAAGATTAAAATCTTCTTTTTGTATTATCTTTATATTTTATTGAAAAGATACATTTTGTATTCATAACAAAATGAGTGGTTTGCAGAATAAAGTTGGAGAAGTACTCTATAGGAAGTATCTTCTTAGCAGTATGCTGATACTATGTTTTCCAAGTTATTTCTATTTTTGGAAACTTGAATTGGAAGAAATAAATGTATTTATTGAGTGAATTTGATATACTACCCAAAAGTTTTTAAACTTTGAAAGAAATATTCTCAATAAATTTTACCTTTATACAAATTTAGAAATAGTTGCAACTGACGGGGCAGAACAATTTTTAAAAACTGTGCTGACATTAGGAATTCTTTAAGAATCTTTGGGATTTTTGTTTGGTTTTTTTTTTTTTTTTTGTTTGTTTTTTTTTTTTTTTACTGAGAGATATACAGTAAATCCATCAGTACTTGATATCTCTATAAAATTCTTTCTTGACTGGATTCAAGTCTCCAGCTGCTGTGAGAGTTAATAACACACTGTTTTTGATATCATCAAATAGAAAAACATTCTGGACAGCTGGAACAATTTTTGCACTAATGCCGTAATTAGATACATAGAACTGTCTTGGTACAGAAAATTACTTAAGGCTCAGACAAAATACAATGTACCACTTGCTAGCCAAAGGTCAAAGAACTTAATTCGAAACCTGCCAGCCTGTTCTTTAGAAGAATTGCCTGGGAGCACAGTGTCTTTGATAGTTTGACTGAAGATCTCATATGGAAAGACAAATCTACAATTTCCAATTAAAGTAGTTTTTTCTTATCGTGCCACCATATTTATACCATAGGTCAGTATTTCAGTGTTTTTCTCCTAGATGGAAATCTTTGCTTTAGTTTGGATTCATTTCATAACAGACACTTGAAGATACTGTTTTGTTTTTCTGAAAACAAATACAGATATTTCACAAGAATATGCATGCAGAAACATAAGCTTGTGACCAGAAAGATTAAAAGCCCATCTACATGGCTGAGTTAATTATACCTATAATCCATACGGATTTGAATCCATAAGCTCCATGCGAATTGAATGCAGGATGAGGCTCTTGCAAGTAGGTCATGCTTCCCAAAGACTGTTATTTCGACGATTTAATTCATTCGTTATTGAATTACTTGTGGCTTAACATATACCTTCGATAAAGGAGTATTCATTCAGACAGATTAAAGGTGCCATTTAGAGTATGAATTCTTCCAAATGGAAGTATGGCCAAAATGGCGTTATATAGCACTATTATTGACAAGAAAGAATTTGGCAAACAGATAAAAGATTAAATCAGAAGTAGAATCCTAGAATCATAGAAAAGTTAGGGTTAGAAAGGACCTTAAGATCATCTAGTAACAACCACCCTGACATGGGCAGAGACACCTCACACTAAACCGTGCCACCCAAGGCTATGCCCAACCTGGCCTTGAACACCGCCAGGGATGGAGCATTCACAGCTTCCCTGCGCAACCCATTCCAGTGCCTCACCACCCTTACAGTAAAGAATTTCTTCCTCATATCCAGTCTAAACTTCCCCTGTTGAAGTTTGAACCCTATACTCCTTGTGCTCTCACTACAGTCCTTAATGAAGAGTCCCTCTCCAGCATCTCTATTGGCCCCCTTCAGATACTTGAAGGCTGCTATGAGGTCTCCACGCAGCTTTCTCTTCTCCAGGCTGAACAGCCCCAACTTTCTCATCCTATCTTCAT
>JAOEHY010009854.1:0-30951 GCA_025447955.1 Psilopsiagon aurifrons
GGTTTAGTGTGAGGTGTCCCTGCCCATGGCAGGGGGGTTGGAACTAGATGATCTTAAGGTCCTTTCCAACCATAACTGTTCTATGATTCTATGATCTGTTACCAATGAGAACTAACATCCAGGACCTCAAGCTAGCTCACTGATAATGCATTGTGTTGATTACTGCAGATGGGTATCCACGGTTTCTGGACAAGTAACAACCCACCTGCTTCTTTTCCCCAACGCACACATACACAGACGTGTTTAGATTCCTCTGCTCCTTCCTTTGTCCACTGTATTACACTGCCAATTTCACAGGAACAGACCTCACTTGTTTCTTATGCAAGGAATATGCTGTTGGTCATATTGACATTTGGAACTGTCATTAGGAAATGACAGAGTGAACTTTGCAACAAAATTTCACCTCCTACATATTAAAGTTATGGACATATAATGTCTATCAAAACAGTCATCTCTGCTCATTATCTGCTAAATTTTTGACCATACATGATTAAATATTTAATTCTGCTGTATTTAATGGAACTCTGCACCTCTACCAGTTTAATAGCAACAAGTGTTTGTGCAACATTTTTGCTAAGTAATAGCAAAACTTCACTTAGTTGTAGCAACATACATCAACCTAAACATTCTTCTAAGTCTGCTGGTCTGCCAAATTGATATACTAGCCTGAACATAAGGTATGGAATAATCTTACCAAACAAAAACAATTTCTAAATATTATACATATAAAACCAATACTACTTTATCTAAATTCTATCCACAATTTACAGAGTCTCCAAATAAAGAAAATCAAGAGAAAAAAATTATCATAGTCGACCAACAATTGGACACTGTTGAAGGGCAGCTATAAAAAACCTGAAAGTTCAGCAAGTAGTTTCATAGCTACTGCTTCAAGATTTATTTCTTGAAACTGAGATACAGCTCTGAAAGTCTACGGTTGCAACAGCTTTTACCACAGGTACAGTTTACTCCATCTGATTTTACTAGCAAAATACAAATGTTTATAACACAATGAGACAAAGGAAAAAAAATTACATATACATATTTTGCTAAGTTTCACTTCTCTCCTTATTCCAACAAAAGCACTGGATGCAAGGTTTCAAAAAATTCTATTTTTTTAATATCTGTTTAGAAATTAATTTTAAATTCGTATTTTCTGCTGAAGCAACAAATCATCCCGCTAACAAAGGGCTAAATTTACAAAGACTCTTATGCAGCTCTGAGCTTCTCCATGCTGCCAAGAATTATATAAAAGGCATGCTGATTTCTCCATGTGCTGTGGCAAGCCACATGGTCAAGGAGCTCAGGATGAAACAAGTCAGTATTTGTAAAAGGCACACTTAAGCTAGCCACTTATTTCAGTGTCATATATAGCTTAATGGCAGGAGTTAAGTTTCAAGGCAGTTTTAGGCTCTAAACCTGTCTAGATCTTTTGGGAGAACTAGAAGTGGGAAGAAAGAAGATATAATTGCTGAGACAAAGTTTGCAGCAGTGCCAATTAGTATTTTGTGTTACCAGTCCTCATTCAGAAACTAGGCTCAGGTTTTATAAATAAGACTGTAGAAGGAAAAAAATTCTCTGTGTGCACGCCATCAAATTTTATTCAAATACAGAACATCTAAAAAAAAGGTCAAAATCTCTTAATGCTTAAGAATCTCACTGCACCCACACCCTAACAAACTAGATATCCTCCTGAGCTATAGCCAGAAGCTATGCCAGAGCTTCACTGGCAGCAATTTTAGACAATTACTCAGCAGAGAAGGAAAAGAAAAGGGGAAGAAAAAAAAAGAAAGAAAAAAACAACTAACTTCAGACCCAATGCTATCCATACTCAATGGTACCATAACTAGCTATTTAGAGATTTGCATTGTGCTTCTTTATGATAGAAGTTATATCAGTTTCTTGGTAGAAAATGATGAAAAGCAGTAAGAATTCACAGTACCTTTAAACACAGGAAAAAAAAAAAAAAGGAAGCAGGATAAAGGCTTCACTTCTTTGACTTTCATTAATAATAAAGCAATACTGTGGCAACACTGCATCTTTAATGCTCTCAGCCCTGACACTCACATCAGTACATTGTTAATTCCAGTGCAGTAAGGAAGTAATATCATACTGTACAAATTGAAATTTTATGAGATTACTTACATACTTCAAAGATTGCAGGCTCTCAGTTTACGTAAATAATTACTGCTAAAACTATTTGTCAAGCCTTTTAATAGTAATTGGGCTATTAAAACATTGTTGAAAACTATCACATAAGAATCTACTGAATTGGATTTCTTTCTTGTGCATCTTTCCATATCAGTGCCACACCATAAACATGTTAATTATCTCATGGAAACAAATATTTTGTAAAGGTGGGGAACACAACAAAAATGCAAGAAGTTTGGTTGACAGCCTTCCTACTGAACCCAGATTAAAGCTGCAAGGAGTTGAGGGAGGTAAGCAATATTCCATACGATTACAATTTATTTTCTTACAGACAACAGGCATGAAAAAATGTGTATTTAGTCATGGACCAAAAAGCTCTTTTCTGCATTGTGCATCTCTAACTTAATCTGGGATTTATAACATTGCTCTTTTCTGCTGCCTTTATTCTTTGAAATGCAGCAGCGGAATGAAGCTTGGTTTGTAAGAGCAAAGCTCCCTGAAGACTTAACAATGCAGACTGCATCATCCGCAGCTTATTATGACTGCAGCCGTTTGACACAAATACATTCAGATGCTGAACACTCACTGCAGGCTTTGGATACGGTCACATGCCCTCTACAAGGCAAAATGGGAAGAAAACAAGACAAAACACAGGCTTTCCTTAGATGTTAACTTTAAAGGAAAGCTAGACAGCTCCTAGTCATAAACACATTCATACACTTACTGCAAAATGTTATAACTGAATAGTGAAATACAGAAAACAATGTAGATGCAGCCTTACTGCAATTAGATACAGATAAGGAAAACATTTAGGCATTACCCCTCATTAGGTCTGCTGCTCATTCGCAGATTTGGACAAGAAAAGTAATTCCTAGGAATCACACTGGACACAAGTAATAATGCAATTAGTAACTTGGTGTATGTAAGAAATTACAGAAAATTAGTTTTTCATTGTACTTGCATCCAGATTACTGTTGTGCGGCATTATATTTCCTCTGAACAATTAAAAATTCTTTCAGCATACATTACTAAATACTACAGATCTGACCCTAGCAAACACTTGCCAAAAACCTTTTTGCTTAGAAGTCAGCTGACGGATTTTTCCAAGAACTGCAACGTATTTTAGAGTAGGAATTTGAAGTCAGCAGACTATAAAGGGCATAGGGGAGGTGGGAGGGAGCAGAAGAGAAAGGAAGAAAAGAATAAGAATTATGCAATACTAATAGAATTTCATGTCAGAGAACCAGATTTATACTGGAAGAATTCACTATCAGATAATGCATCCCAAGCATACTGCAAACACATCTTTAATTTAGGAACACCCTTTCCCACTAAACAAAGACCTTCAGTAAAGTAGCAATATGTATAGCGCTGAGCAACCCATTACTTCCTGCTGACAGCCAGACCAAGATTCCTTCTTAAAGAGCAGATCATCTAACTTAGGCACCATTCCACAATTTTGTACAAAATTTTAAGGAGATCACATACCATGACTGATGCAGGACAAGAACACAACTGACAATGACACAATTACTCCAGTTAGGCCTGCATAATTTAGGTGGCCCAATAAAAAAGCTATTTTAATTATCAGCTTCTAATGACCTGCATTTTGTCGAAGGTGGAAGTGTGTATCTTTAATCGGGAATGCTGAAAAAAGACAAAGGAGTCCTGCAGCAACTTCCAACAAAGGTTTCTGCAACAGTTTTCAAAGGCATTTACATGTCTGAAGTTAGAGCAGCATCATGTAAGTCCTTGTGCATAAAGTTAAGCATTCTTAACTCTCTGCAGGATCAAGATGGTACCAGGCAAGGATGTAGGAATAAAGTAACTGTGGGGTGATGAAGTACAAAGTTAAAGGATCAGAAATTGAGAACTGTTTATTTGTACTATGAACTTATTCTATATGATAATCCTTGATTACCATATAAAACCTACAGAGCTGCTATAATTGAAGCTTTCAATTGAAATAGTACAACTCCACTCATGTTAAGGTAATGTAATTACTTTAATTTTCTACTCTAATAAAATTTTTATATAATTATCAAAATACTATTTAGCTCTGGTACTTCAAGAATAAATTATACTGCAGTAAGCACCTTACTATCAGCGTAACTGTACACCCAGAAAGGTGCACATACAACACAGGAAAATTAAGAAACGTATACTCAATCGCTGTTTAACTTCCAAGGAAAAAGATAATTTCTTTTTCAAGGTGATCTCTCTTAAAAATACAGAATGTAATTAAAACATTGGAAGAGATAGATGACACGAAAGGCTGTATTAAAGTTTTGACCCAGTTGAAACTCATATCCGATTTTTTTGGTTTAGAAATATCTTTTGCTTTATGAAATAGTGTTAGAAGAAAAAGTTTCATGGCCAGGCATATTAAAAACACATACCAATTGTAGAGTGTCATAACGCTAACAACAGTAAAACTCTCTACCACAAATTAAGAGTTAAGACTAAAAATGGCCTGCTCCACCAAAGCTTAACAGCTGCTACTGATACAATTGTCAAGAGAAGCAAAACTCCCTAGATTTTCAGAGTGAACCCTAAGTGGATTTATGTGCTTTCATGGTTTTTTTAACAGCTTTACTAATTAAATTATAAAATTTTATAACAGTAGTACAGTAATTTTTTTAAGTACCTCCAAAATAAGTCAATGATTGTCCTCAAATGCTATGAACTTTACTGGACTCTACTGTAATTTGTCAAAATGAAAAAAAAATCATGTAGTCATACTGTGGTCATAGAGCTAGGTTCAGAAAAAACATACTGTAAAAGTTGTCATCATAATATATGGTGTTTGAAATGGATAAGATCCACATAATATACAGAAAAGCCAAGGAGTTCCAGATCAATATCCCAGGCTCAGCTTGCAGCTGCTCTTGAGTACACGCTGTAATCAATTATATCCTTTAACATCAAGTAGGCAGTTTTACTGCTAACTTCATATCTACTGTACGCTTAGCTAAGCATTTTAGCATGTTGATGCTGATAATTGTAACAAGTCTAAATAAAGAGAAGAACTGTCAAAAGTAAAATTCTTGCCCCTTTGGAAAATAAAGTTTACTTAAGCCCATGTGTTATTATCTGAAATCCATGTAAAGGTCACAGGCAAACTTCTTTCCTTATTATCACCTTCAAACAAAGTTTTAGAACCTAAAAAGTATGAAACAAGATGTAACAGCTCTTTGAACTTTTGTTTCCTGCTGACTGCTTCAATTACTTCTTTTTTTATGTGATTAGAGTAGAAAAGCTTTTGCCAAGTGCCAACTACCAAAATGAAAATAAAGGTAGATTAAAAATCCTACACATATTATGCCAATAAGAAAGAAATAATGTTAAGGGAAACTGTCTTAGAGGATTTAAAGAGCACGTAAATTTTATTTCTTGATTATTACACAGGATGTGAAAGAAGAATCAAAAAATATTTGTGCTATTCACTCAATTTATAACTTCTTCATTTATGCAAAGGCCACTTTTTTAAGGACTGTCAGAGTGTCTGAACTTTAAAACTGAAACGGCACAGAGACTTCAAGAAGACTCAGAACTCATTATTTTAGTAGATCTCCAGAAGAAAGAGCTTAGCCTCTGCAACATTGTTAACCAATACATTTTAATTATTTTAGGAGGTATTTATTTCTTTTTAAATGGACATGAAGGAGCATTTGCTGGTAGTTGAACACCCTGAAACAAACTGACCAATATGCTAAACAACTGCACTGTGACATAGATATGACTGACAACGTAAAGTAAGGTGCACATACGGGATGAAAGAAAACAGGCAAACAAAGAAGGCTTTGTATACACAAAATCTCATCTTCCTCTCTCCCTCCACTTACTTTATTAGGGCTAATATAAGACACCTCTCTACCTTGATGAACTTACGTGCCATATAAACATATTGGCACACTGCATATAATTTTTTTACATTATACAATGCTTTTCTGTCTACAATTGTAGTTAACATTTATGCATTTTGCCTACTCAAGTGTAGCCAGGTCTTTCATACTTCATACTGAGAACAGGAACATCTTCTACATACTTCATTAAAGCATCATTTCCTTGGTCAACGACTTTGAAAAAATCATCCACTTCCAATTATACTTTCACAGAAAATAAAATTACAATTAAGAAGTAACTTAAGTATCTTCTGCTGGCTCATTAAGCTGCATACATGTAAGAAAAGCCATGTTAAAGCATGACCTAGCAACTGAGTTCTTCCCAGGAATCAGTCAATCCTTACTTCTAAAATTCTTAGAGGTTAATTTGATCATTTAGAAATGTCTCTTGCACTATTGAAACTCATTAGGCAGAGTCTTGCCAATTAGACCAGACACATTTTTATTTATACGTTCCCTAATTCTCACACACATTTATTCACTGTGTTGTACATTCAACTATTAAAAATAAATTTTAAATGTGTAAAGAAAGTCACTTAATGAACAATGCGCAGAACACAAACTACCTAAAGGATACAGACTTCTCATCCAAGTGAGCTCAGGTAGTAAAAATATCCAGGCTCAAGATTTGGCAGTTATTTATTTGGAGTATCATGCCACTCCTAAAGTATTCTTTACTTTAATTGTGAAATTGAAAGGCACAAAATTGACCCAAGTCAAATGTATACCTGAGCATACAAACCAAATATTCTATGCTTTAATAAGAATCAAATTAAACATATTTTACTTAACATCTGACTTTCTAACTGATTCTTCTCCAGAATATCTATTTCTAAGAATATCCCGAAAAAGTCCTGTCTCATCATTACCTCTCTGCCTCCCCCACGTTCTCACCAATACATCACTCGTATAGTATGGAAACTACTTCTGATCAAAGCAGCAAAGGTCAGCTCAGAAAAAATGCCTTTGCTTTTTTTTTTTGCTCAGTGACTGCTGAAATCATTTACAAGGTGCTACTATGATGAAAAAAAAAAAAAAAAAAAGCCTCAGTACATTGCATCCTGTGATCCAGCTCCCAGAAGTTTCCTAAAAATTTTAAAAGCCTCTCACGTATTTACTTTTCAGAGGTCACCTTAAGTATTGTCAAAGATGATATTGTTCAATAACTAGGGATTCTGGCTGAAAATCTCACTGCACTAGGCACAGCAGAGAAGCAGCTCAATCCCAGAAGGCTCAAATCTGCATATCAGATGGAAACAAAAATACAGATGGAGGTGAGGTGAGCTGGAAAGATGAACAGATCAAAGGAATGCATAGAAGAAAAACACTTCCTTTGCATTTCCACCCCTTCCAAAAACTTATGGATGAACACACAAAACTCATTAAAACTATCAAAAGTCAGAACTACCAGGTCAGGATTCTTCCACTAAATCCAATTTTATTTTTGTTTGGGGGGAAATGAGGTCCTAAAATCATCATCATCATCAAAACATAGAACAGCTGCAGTTGGAAGGTCATCTAGTCCAACCCCCCTGCAATAAGCAGGGACATCTGCAAGTAGATCAGGTTGCTCAGAGCCGAATACAACCTGATCTTGACTGTTTCCGGGAATGGGGCATCTACCACCTCCCTGGACAACCTGCTCCAGTGTTTCACCACTCTCATTGTAAAAAATTTATTCCTTCCAGACTTAATAATACTAATAATAGTAATTGAAAAATTACTACATGAAATGTAGTAGTAATTTTAAAATACTACTATTTAAAAAACTCTCAATTTCCTTTTGGAAAGCTGAAGATGCTTCCCACCCTCTGCCCTGAGACACCCAGGGGGCTTGGTTCCCAACTCCCACACTCCTTCACCAGACTTAATGGACTCCCAGACTTTCCAAGCCCCTTGCTCCACACTTTGCAGGCTAAGCAGTCTTCCTGCTTCCTGGCATTCTCTGCCTTTTTCTGTCTCCTGTACTGCCAGATTTGCCAGACCACCAACCAAGCACAGTACCACATGGATTTGTGCTGCCAACTGCCTGGCTTTACACTAAGGCATGCAGACTCCCTGGTATTCTGTCCTCAGTTCCTCTGAACCCAGCTAGAACTCAAATTTCAAGACACAATGAAAGCTACAAAATTTCAGCAATATCTCTTTTCCACATGAAGAAAAAACTGCAGTTCCTACATGGCTCTCTTAATGAGATGCAAAACAATATTCAGACATATCCTTTCTAACATGCTTCAGAAACACTGGAGGAGAAGCATTTATATAAACACAGAAATACTGCTGTCATCCCCAGGTTCCAGGCATCTGCCACTGATAGTCGCTGCTATCTGCCAGTCTGCAGTGTACTTACGAGCATCATGTGAGCACTGGCAAGATGCACAGGGCCTCTGCATCCTGCCGACATGACCTTATGCTAGGTGAAGGGCTATGTTGTATTACATCACTGGCCACTGTGGTGACAAATAGTCTTGATCCCTGGCATTCCTGATCCTTTTCCTTCCCTGCATCTTTGATTCTGTCTGGTTTCCTAGTGAAAGTTTTTCTGGTTTGCCTTAATAGTTCAAAGTTGACTACTTCTATTTCATTTAACACCTCTTTCATTCTTTCATTTCACTTTTTAAATTGCATTGCGGAAAGTCAGCTCATAATTGGAACCTTAGACATTAAATACAAGCCTACAGAAGTTTGTTAGAACCTGTCCACACATCTAGATGATTGTCTTACATTAAGGAAAGAATACTAAACAAAGCTCCTTCAAAAGGAGACTTTCGATATCCATTATTCATGGCAAAAAGAACATCTCTGTCCCTGCCTAACAAACAGTGATGAGAGCCACAGTCAGTACACAAAGCACAAAGAAACCAAGTTCAATCTCCGTGGGAAAACAAAACAAAACAAAGAAATAAAAGCCTCTCACATTCTTTTTTTTTTTTTTTTTTTGTCATTGTCGATTTGCAGCAGCTGCTCTTTTGATCCCCTCCCTCTACAACACTGTGACCTAATACTCATGTCCCTGCTACATCTTTCTATTACTCTCTTTCCCTCTCTAGTTAATCTAGAGAACATTATAAAAGCAACATAAATACAAGATTGTGCATCTCAATCTTTTTCTGGACAACATTGGGTAAAGGAGCTTTTAGATGAAGTTTTCTTGGAAAAGCAGTCTGCTCTGAAGCAGGATTTAGTCAATTTCCTTAGAAAAGGCTGAGCACTATTCTTAAATTAAGAATAAGGCATGCCCACCAACATCCAAGCACTGCTGGCATGATGAAGCTGTTCTAACAGGCAAGATTAAAGATTCTGCAGATGGCACTTTTCCCCATGAATCAACACAGATGTAATGCCCCAGAATAAACTTTTCAGCTCTTACCAGCAGTGTCATTTTTTACTGAAACATAAAGAGTCCCACCTACTCTTGACAGGCATCGTATATTACCCTTCATCGGAGAAGTGTCAGTCTTAACATTTGGGTAATGTTAAACTCCCCCTTCACAAATTCCTTTGGTTATCACCAGTCTCCTCTATCACAACACTTAAGTGCCAAGTTACATAACTGCATATTGCTCAATAGATATTTATACAGCAATGGTTTTGCACTTACATTACTAGATAAACCTCTGGCCACAGGTAGTAGTTACACATACAAAGAAGGCAGTAAACAAAATTCTGTCACCTTTTAAGGACTATGAACTAAGAAAAATTGCATTCAGCTATCAATTGCTTCCAACATAGGGAGAGTCAATTATCATTCTTTTATTTCCTGGAGTCTGTCCTAAAAACCTCACTCTAATGTAATGCCTCATGAGCAGTTTAGCAGAGGAATAGTTCTGGGAGGAAGAGTAATAACCTTTGCATTGTAAAGCTGGACAACCATAATATATAATTCATTCACATTCTTATATAAGCCTAAGTAACCACTTGTTATTTGAAAGTGTCACAGAATTAGAAAAATGACAAACCCACAAAAAACAACTCCTTTACAAACTTCACCATTTATCTGTTTAAACAAGGTAATAAGCTCAGATAAACCACACCATTATAAAAAGCTTACAGAAACAATGCAGAGCATGCAGACTGGGTAGATCCACAGACAAAGCATCACATTGCTCAGCTGATTTGTAAAATAATATAGAGCCCAACATTTGCTCTTAATTCAACCTCATACATTCAAAAGAAGTTTCTACAGACCATCACTTTGATTCTCCTTTTCACTTTTGTACATTAAAAGCAGTTCTATATCTCTGGCATTTTGTCATTAATAACTTATCAGGACACATCCTAATTTATATATTAATGTCTGAAAGACTAGCATAGTACTTTCATAAATGTAGCATATCTTCTGCAAAATATTGTTTCTCCTCTATTATTATTAAAAGGAAATCATTACTCATGAGTGAGAGGCACAACATTTAATAGATATGAACCTCCAAACAGTAACTCAGCAAATTCTAATAAAGGTGCACAGGACCTAACACCTAAAGGCTGAATGGTTGAATGGTGGATTGACAAAAAAAAAAAGCATCCACAAGGAGCCATGACACAATATGGTCTTTTTTCTGGCACTATTCCCTGATAAGAAACAGTTGCTATGAATTCTGCATTGTATTTTGGTTTTTCAAACTCTCCACACTGGGGCAAGGAGGGAAGAACACAACTGGGGAGCCCTAAGGAAAGGCTTAAATAGTTCTTGTTTGTCCAGTGACCATCAGTATCTTACCCAGAAGTCAGGGGTTTTTTCCCCTAGAGATGCTTTTTCTTTCCATCTTTGACCTTTCCTGTTGCACCTCCTGGCCACATAAAGCTGCATTTTGCCTCCTGATGCTGCTCACCTATTCTGTCCTTGGGCAGAGTGGCTAGGGATGCCTCACTTCCCTACCATTACTTTTTAAGTGCTGCATCCTTGCCTCTCCTCCTAGGCTGCTAACTGCTTCTTGCATCTTCCCATACCTCTTTACTGTCACCACTGTTCATGGCAACACCAGAGCGGAGTCGCCACTCACAAGTTAGGCACTCACCTGGGCATTTGAGCTTGCTAAAGTTCACTTTAAATGTTGACACATCAATGAGGCATACTTCACCAACTGAAAAAAATATTGATCACAGTCATTTAAGAAAAGGATTGATTTATTATTTCCTCAATGGGGTTTGGAATAGAAATACAAGTAGGGATCTTACATGAAAACTGCCTCCAGGATAATAAGCAAAGTACTTCAGATAAACCTTTTGGTTCTTTCCAGCAAAATAACAATCTTGATGTTTATTTATGAATATGTACACAGGAATAGAAACAAAACTGCAAGAAGGCTTCTGTGCCTTTGCTTCCGTCCTTGCTTCTGTCATCACAGACATTATCTGAGAGCATTCACCAACCAACTAAGGTCTACTTTTACAATAGCTTTCTTTTATCCTTCATCTTTGTAACTAGTAGCAGCCTGACATCCTACTGCTCTGAGAACTAGCAATCCTCCCCTAATTTTCAGGCTCAGCTTATTTGTTTATACCCTTCTAGTTTAGCGCTAACATTGTCCTTAAGCTTAACTTAAACATCACGGAAGGATAAAAATTATCCTTCCCTGATATTTAACCCCTCAACATTTTTAAAGGCCACAGTCTAAGTTTTCATTGTCCTAGGCTAAGGAAGCCAGTGTCTTCCAAATCTGTCATGAAACAGTCTCTCTTTTGCTATAATCAGCCCACAACCTTTACTTTCACCTGCGCCAGCAGTAAATTCACACTTGTTGAACAATAGGGGCAAGAACTACAGGCAGAATTACATAAGAATTCATATAGTGACTTAATACCATGGTACTGAAAATTTTATGTCTGCTGGAAATACCTTGCCCGACACATCCTACACTTTCATTTCCTTTCTTCATAGCTACATCCCACTACTGCTTCACAGTGAGCCCCACTAAATAGGCGATTTAGATGGCTTGTGCTAGTTTTGCAAAAAATAAATCCTCCAATTCAAAATATTTCTTCTGTATCTCCACTGCATGTGCAAGGATGTGAATGTAGCTCAAGATTTATTCTTGTTATTTTTATCATTACTAAAAAGAAGACATGCAATTTTCTCTGCATATGCAGCACAGTATTTTTCCCCACTTCACCATACTTCTATTTTCTCCAAGTATGAAACTTTCAGCTGTGCTACACCATATACACTCCAATCTGTAGGAAAATAAGCAAAATTTCCAAAAGGAAAATAACAGGAGTTATCATCCTGAACACGCTGATAAATTGAATATTACTGGAAGTGCAGTTAAGAAACTGCTAGATCAGCTAGCAGTAGCTTCAAAGACTAAAAGTTTCAACCAAATTAACTATTTGGAAGGGAAAAATAAAGAAAAAGGGAGAAAACAATTTAAAAAACCCAGCAACTGAATGGAAGTTAACATCTACCATGTAAGTCAATCCTTATTGCATTAGAGCCACCACACTGATTAACAGCTTTAGAATTAAATGTATCCAAAAAGTAATAACAACTCTCGACTAAAATCAATTGTGCCACAATACATATTGAGGAAAAACAATCCTCCTGACCCTGCAAAGGGGATCAACCCAGCACTCCCAATCCTACAGAACAAATGACTTTTTAATAATTGTATTTATCATTATCTTGACTGGAATGCTCAGAAAGGAAAATGGGTGCGTGGGGAACTGCCCACTCTTGAGAATTCCCTTGTATGATCTATGCAGTGATTTCAAACCCAGTTCCTTGAAACTGGCATCAATGCATCTGGAAACTGCTGAAGCATTACTACCTTTTTGGGGCACTTCAGTTTCAAGACCATTCCTTTATTTCTCTCATTATCATACAAAGTAGAAGATAGCAATCAATTTTCACTGTTATGTTTAGAATTTTGACTCCTTCAAGTCCACAAAAACCTAGACTTCTCAGTGTTGTATTGTCATTTCTACCTTTCATTATTTTTATTGTTTTTCTCTAGCCACTTTCAATTCTTGTTTTATGCTTCTGAAGGCAAAGCAAAAAAGAGTACACAGTCATCTGAGGACTACTATTAAACAAACAGGCTTTACATTCTTTGTATTCTACTGTGCTCTATTCAAGCATCCTCACTAGCCTGCTTGCTTTTCCTCAATAGGACAAATATTCCTCTCTTGTTTTTTCAAAGCCTGCAATCTGAGAAAAGCTGTTTTAGGTAAAATCACATTCATCCAAAACACATTTCTTACTCAATTTTCCACTCTTTTCAGGTGTGCATTTAAATTTCACACATCTAGTCTACAAACTAAAGCAACTCAGCACAATCAGCAAAACCTTTCGCTTTCCCTCTCCATGTCACCAGCAAAGCTATAAGCAACATTGCTTCCAGTAACCTTACTCCAGAAGAAAAACCTTCACCTTTTTATTCTTCTTCAGGATATACAGTACTTTTGGGACCACCACAATGGTCTTAAGGACATAGAGAGACAAGACCAGTAAAGCTACTGTATTTTTAAATGACTGGAATTTTCAGTTAGCCTAATAAAACCATGGTACCAATGCTCTACAAACTTTGCCCCTTTATTTTGTATGCTCCGTGCAACTCAATCAGCATTTTCCTAGTAATTCATAAATGCTGACATCAACATTGCTTGACCGTCCAGTGTTTTAAAGTAGGAGAAAAAATTATTGGGCAATCGAGACCAGCCATGTGCATGTCAAGGTCCTTCACTATAGTACCCACTGACATCACGTATTCCTATGGCATCCAAAATTCAGGGACCATAAAAATATACATAGAAACTTGGGTGTCTGTTATTCTAGCTGTTTTGTTCCCAGTCTTCAGCAAGAGTCAGACAGAAGCAGATTGAAAAGCAAGTCCTCAGCAGTGGTTCTACTAAATTTTCTAATGCCTTCTTTTTCTTTGTCTTTTTTTTAAGTGCATTCATCTGCAGGTTTGTTTTGCTTTGTTGATTGTAAAGGGCAGGAAAGGCAAAAGTATTTTAGAAATAAAGGGATCAATTTCTGCTTCCCCCTTCCCCTCCAACCAATCCAATTTTCAACAAAACAAGGATATGCATTCTTTAAAAGAACTTAATGCAAATTATTCAAATGCCAAAATCACAGATCTCAACAAAGTTCGTTCCTTTGTATCACTATTACACTAGCATACACTGTTATACACTATATATACTATGTATATACACTATACATAGTATATATATACTAAGCATATACACTATGTTATACACTATATACTATTATACACTATTATACACTGTTTTGCCTCCATACATAAGCCAGTGATCTCAACCCATTCATGTCCTCAGAGATGAGCTCCTTCCCACCCTGTTAACACTGCAACTACTAAGCTGAGGCCACTTACATGCATCTTTGTTACAGTTTCCTCATTTTCCTGGGATATTCAGTAAGTTCTCCAATGCTAAGCAAGTAACCATTTAGTTTTCAAACACTACAAATTTTATTAAGGGTAGACTTACGTTACTCGGTACTCTCAATCTTTGCACTACATTATTACAGACATCCAGCAGGGGAGTGGGGCTGGGGGAAACAGTCCCTGCAGGAGGACAGGCTTTCAATAAAAAAGAGAGTACCAAACCAAGTGGTTGGCTGCTTCTTTCTTTCAAAATTTTTGCTGCCTTCTTCAAGAATTTAGAACATACTTCACTGTGCATTGTAAAAGCAGCTACATAAGCACCGTCACATGCATGACCTGTTTGCTATTGCACTCACAGTAGTTGTGTACATATATGCTGAGAGGCTTTAATTCAAGATGTATTTGATTACTGACTGCAACCGTGGACACGGGTATCTTTACTTCTCCCTTTGTATTTTAAAGGGACTCTCTCACTCTTATTCAAGTAACAATTTCATAATCCTCAAGTGACCTTTACAGCTTCACCAGACACACTTTTTGCAAGCACCATGTGACATTACACTGAGCCAAACTTCTCATGTCCCAGGTGAAGTTAAGCATCTTTTGTCTGGAAGCTACAGCAAATGTGATGGTAATATAGGCTAAGAAATCACTCTTTGGAAGATCTAGGAAATACTTGCATCATTCTGGTCTGGAGGAAGAAAATTCCTTGTGAGTCAAGTACTCAATGACTAAGGCTTAAGCTTTTATTATAACTTTTTAAATATAAACATTCCTCTAAACAGGACAAACTACAAAATCCTAATTTGCCTAATACAAGTCTACATGCTATGTAAGTGTCTTTCTGTTGAAGTTTTCTAACACAATTACAAAAGGCATCTTGGACACAACCAACTCAGCCTACACAGACAGGCTCTGTACAAATGAGACATATCAATTTCCTATACTTTTTAGCTGAAGCACATGCTATAGCTTGAGCCTTTTAAACAACCTTGCAATGTATCAAGACTCATCTCTCTTCTCTGACATCTTTTGCTTGCCATTGTTTAACATCTTCTGAGCAACTGGAATATACTAGGGCTTTTTTTTTTAATTAAATTAAAAAGGAAAATGTATGTCCTTTTCCATTTAGCTATACTTATTTTTAAAGTGTCGACAATGTGACTAAAGTTGAGCAAAGGCCCTTCATGCTAATAACTTCACAAAGCATACGGTATACAGTCATCTGTGCATTGACATCACTCTCTGATTTCAGTGCAGCTCCTGAATAATACAAATAGAAAAGAAGCAGGAGTCTCTGATGACTAATTGAGGTTTTAAGCAAAAGACTATAGCCCAGGCAGTGCATCAGCATGTCAAGGGGGAGGTGGTATCTGATTAAAGAAAAAGCAGCAAAGCAGATAGCAGTGGCATGTTGTAGCCTTTGTACCTTGCACGGTATCTGTATAATGACTACATTTAAAGCATGAAAGTGCAGAGGAAGATGTCCCTGCCCACGGCAGGGGTTGGAACTATATCTTTAGGGCTCCTTCCAACCCTTACGATTCTATGAAAGTGACTGGGAGTAAGAGAGAGAACCCCGAACTAGCCTGCATACTCTCCCAAAGATCCTTGCCAGTCCCAACAGGAATGCAGCAAAGAGGAAGATACTGACAGCACTTGCTGACACCGCTGCAAAGAGAAATAGCAGTGAACTTACTCCTATGTGATAATTTAAAAGAGGGGTGCGAGGAAGGTATATGTTCTTCTTAGTCAACAGTTTTATTGCCTGAAATAGAAAAACAGGTAGAGTGGAAAGAAAAAGAATCAGACTTGTCCAGTGAGCATGATGCTAATCAAGCTCCAAGTTTAATTCTCTTTCCAGATTTAGATTATTCAGGTCATGGAATGGCTCTCCCTGCTCAAGAGAACAGTGCCTGTGGTACAGTAGCACCAAGAAGTAAAACGCATGCCAGAAGACAAGTTTTAACCACAGAAAGTGAAGAAAAGGAGAGAGACAAGATGACAATTCCTCCACCACATTGAGATACTTAACTAAGCCCAAGTAATTTAATGTGTAAATATATGCCATTTTTATGCGGCAGATATATGTGAACCTACCATACACTGTGCAGAATACAAAACTGTCAAACTGAACAGACACTGACTCCTAAGTAGTCAAGATTTCTCATCCCAGAAATACCACATGTCTACCTTCAAGAGATGATTTTGCCTGTTTAAGAGCAACATTTTGCTTCTTGGACATTCTTGGAATTCAGAGGCGCAGTGTGTATTGAAAGTTTGAGTAGGATGTTGAGTAGCATTGATTTCCAAGTTACAATGTTCTTGCCTACATATCTTAAGTCAACATGAAGGGAGCAGAAACAAGTAGTTTCATATTTAATTAACAGGACAGAGAAGATGGGACTTGCATTTTCATTAGAAATCTTTGATTGTAGTCAGCTGAATGCATATTCAATCTGTCAGAGTAACAAAGGACAAAGCCCTCTGGCAGATGAAACTTCCTTAATTAAGTCTATATACAACCTACCTAACAGATGCAATTATTAATATATGCAATTGTGCATTTCCATTAGCAAGGGTTTAATGCAATACAAAGTTTTCACACAGAAGTGACAGAAGAAAAAAAAAACAACAAAGCTCTCAGGAAACCTTGAATAATAGTAGAATAATCCATATGAACAGAAACTGCACAGAAGAAAACTCTAATACAGTTGCTGGATTCACAGAAACAGATCAAGGAAAAAATAATTTAAGCTTTCATTTACCCAGTGAGGGAGAAGCGTGGTTACTGACACAGCAGCTTTTCCCTTTCAAGATACTTATGAGGGCTACCACCTGCCTGGCCAGAAAACATGACACTGCCACCGAAGCAAGCTGAACTAAATGTAAGATAAATCCTACTATTAAGTTCAATCTATATTTATCTAATTAAAGTAGAATACAGAGGATTGATTATAAAGCCTTGGAATGGCTGCTACACTGCAGCTAAGAGCACGCTATCTGCTAAGGGACTTGCATTTACGGAAGACAAGGTATGTAACATGTATTTCCTAGCTTAATAATGCAGCTCAGTGCTTCAGACCATGCAACCTCGTGATCACGTTTCTGCTCTAGTGCTACCAGATGCATGAGGAGTTGGCTGTTGCCAGAACAAAAACTTTCATAAGAGGAATGCTTACATCAGACTACAAAAGACAGTAGAAGTACAACGCACAAGACTCTAAACTATTCAACCTGTATGTTTCCAAGGCAGATACTTTCTTCCGTATTTCCACTATCTTCTGCTTCTCACCAACAAACACCTAGCAACATATCAATCTGTCACCACCATTACTGCAATGGCTGGAATTCAAAAGAAAATAAGCATTGCCTTTATATCACTAAAGTTATAAAGTTCTGACATGTAACAAACACTGTTACATATACACTGAATACATGCATTGACTCGGTATACTATTTGTTGTGAGGACCTAACATTTTCAATGTGCATAATCCATAAAATTGGAAGAAATCAGTGACATTTTGAAATCAAAATATAACCTAAAAGCTTAAAATTTATCAATAAAAATCAAAGAACTATTCTTAATCTCTATACTTCTTCATAGTTTCTTACACAAAAAGAATTGTAATCAGAATTAGTGACTAGGTCTGGAAGAAGAACCACTCCTATTTTACAAAGCTTGTATCACTAATGTTATTTTACAGCTTAGAGTAAATTCAGGAATACTTGAATATTTCTTTTAGAACTACCATAATGGCAATGATGGCCTTTAAAAAGAAACAAAACAAATTATACCAATGAATTTGGGAGGATCCTTAACACAAAGCAATCATAACCTTTCCTGGTGTTTCTCATGGCTCATTGTTAGTTATCCTGAATCCTAACACTGTTATCTCGACCAAAGTTCAGCTCACCACTCAGATGGTGTAAGAAATGGAGATAAACAGCAGAATGCCTGCTATTTCTGAGCCTGGAAAATCTCTAGAACCACTTTCTATTTTTAAACACATTCTTTAGATGGAAAGTACTGGCATGCTGTAATTTTTTTCCCTAATGAGAGGCAGTATCCAACACATTCTGACTGGCATGAACACACTTAATTGTTCTTTTGTGTCAATGCAGTCATGGGATATAGTGCATATATTCCTAGGTTATGTATAGCTCTTGGCAAGAGGCTAGGAAGAATGACTGAGCAAATTCAACACAGTGTATACTCAGGAGAAAAATAAATGAGAACTCCAACACTGAACTCTTGAAGAGGCTCAAAACCAACCAGGATTTGGTTTTGCCTACAGTTACTTCATCGGCACTTAGATAACAATTAGTGATTCACATTTTTAGCCCCATTTTTTAGCCCTCTCAGCATCAGTACTCAGGTTTGTAAGTACTCTCATCCGAGGCAGAGTAATTGTACTGTACATTAAACTTAACAAACTCATGGAAAAGAAAACCACATTAAAAAAATAACCACAAAACCTTGTATCCTGTTGGAAAGATGCAGCTCTGACAAAGTACAGTAACATGGGCCAGTTGGCCAAACAGAAATAAAAACAGTGGCGGCTGCTACTGCTGCAATCCAGTAGCAGGTAGAAGTAACCATATGCCCAGATTTAGAATCTAGTTGACAGAGGATACTCAATACTTGGACACAGCATCTGATACTATGCCTAACAGATCTTGGTTGATTCCCCCTGCCGACTAACATCTTCTCCAAGTGCCTCAGCTTTGATCCAAATCACCCTCCAGAATGCCAGTCTCATCCAACACACTGCAATTTTACTGGCTGATCTGGCTATACCACAGCTGCGTCATGAGCACTGCATTGCACCTGCTTCATCAATCTCCCATCAGCACACCACTACATACACTGGAAACAGACAGTACAAATATGTAAAGATTGACAGATTTCCATTACTCTCCCCTCCACTTATGATCCCTAGAGCAGGAAGGTAGCAGTGAGGTACTGAATTCAGGTTTCACCTGAATTTGTAAGACAGCACTACATACAGTCAGAGCTGTATTTAAAGGAAAACTGCTGAAGATGCAGTCTTTGTATCTATCAAAAGCTAAACTTCTGATTTTGGTGCCCCTCGAAATAGTTTATTATAACGAAGGAAGAAACACAAAAATTAAACATCTCAAAATGAGATGCTGACAGTTCCTAGCTCAGGGAAAAAAGGGAGCTCCTAGTCCCTATCCCAACCCCCTATTCCCAACCTCAGCAAATATTAATCAGAAAACACCAGTCTCAGATTACAGGCTTAACTTAAATATTTTAATTACCGCTAAATTTACACATAAACAACCCTGCCTTCTGCTTCAAGCTTGCCTGCCCATACTTCAATCTGCTCAGTGTCACTTCCAGAAGCTGTAAGACTATTTTACTGCACAAAAGCAGTGTTGTATGAAGACATTTCATGCTGTCTTGTCCCTGACTGCTGTTATCTTTATTGAAGCCTGATACAAAAAAAGGAATGAATTCTGCAAATAATCCATAAATAATTTTAAGATGGAATTCAAAAAAGCAGCATATTACTGAAAGTGGATAATGGCCAGATAGTGTCTTTATGTTATTATTTTAGACCCAAGGCTGGATGAAGTCATGCATCACTGAAAATATAACTGCATGCACAGTAGCTTCCTAGGCTTTTATGTGACCTCAGGAGCTAATATAAATTAACTGTTTTATCTCTATAATGCCATGCAGACACAAACTGCAGAAACAAAAGTTTGCAGATCCAGTTGGTTAATAGCTTTATTGTATTATGAAAAAGTAGAGCTCTCATTAGCCTGCCATTGTTTTCTGTTCTGAAAGAAATTAACAGTATAATTTGAATGTAATCACACTAGAATCACTTCAGCATTTCTTTTCTCTATTTTACCCCTATTGTACATCAGTCATTAAGGGCGTAAATCCATTAACATTTGCCCTTTGCAAATCAGCAAGCAGCTTTCCTCAGAATAGAGCTGTCTTTAGTCTCTGCAAAGATGTTCTTTCACTATTGCAAAGAGATTTTTACATGGAAAACACCACTTCCTTGATACCTCCACTCAAGAAAGCACTGAAGCACACAGAATCATAGAATAGTTAGGGTTGGAAAGGACCTTAAGATCATCTAGTTCCAACCCCACTGCTACGGGCAGGGACACCTCCCACTAAACCGTATCACCCAAGGCTATGTCCAACCTGGCCTTAAACACCGCCAGGGATGGATGTACCTTCAACCTGCTGGGCCTTGAGTAAGATTCTAAAGGTTTTCTGAATCAAGAACCAAGGTTCATAAAGAAAGCATCAGTTTATATATGTATATATATTTGGATGATACAAAAAGCACAGTATCTTCTGTAGATCCTTCAGAGAACCGCTGGCCTACTCAAGTTGTTCTGAAAATCAGACACTAAAGTATAAAGCGATTTTGGAAAATCATGGTTGACAGATTTAAATGTTAATAGTGCACAAAGCAAAGTGCTCTGGATTCCAAAAATATGCTTTTACAATTAGTTAACTTAGCTTATTTTTTGTAGATACCACAATTACACATGAAGAATTAAGAAGCCTTCTGTTTCTTTTTTGCTGGGCAGATCCACATGCAAAAGTGTTTAGTACCCTTTTTCCAGGAAAAATGGAACATACAGAGCAGAAAATCATGTAATTATCCCAATCATTATTATTAGCTTAATAACTCTGACATTAATACTTAGCACAAATTTATACACAAATATAAGTTAACAGACTATTTGCAACTTGAAATAAAATACTTAGGAGAGTTATGGCAACTTTTATATAGCTATATTCCTACAAACTTAAAGGTAATCCTGTAAAGTTCCTGCAAGTTTATACATTACATAAAATTTAAGCTTTATCCAACCTCTCCTAGTCTCAAGTAAAAACTCCTTGCAGAATTTCCCAGTTTCTATAATCACTTCTCAGAATAAGAGAGGCTGCATGTATGGCATATAAAAATGCTTTCTTAATACCTCAAGTAATGGAATTAATTCTTCCAGGTGATTAAGAAGTAATAGTAGCTGCTCCACAGTCATCTTAATGAAACCTTCTGCTGAAATTTTCATCTGAGCACACACACATACATTGTATATTTGTTCATCCTGGATGGTTTCATCAATCTAAAGATAGGCTTATGTTGCAATTCAAACATTTAAATCATCCCACCAGTTAGCAAGGCAGTGGGCAAAACTAGATTTTTACTAAATTCATGTTGGAGACATGGCAATCAATTGCAATGATCAATATCCATTCCAGGCTCCCATTCCCAGTTTTTCAAGTCTGTATGTGCTCCTGCTATTTACTTTCAACTGGCATGCAACGTTAGACTAACATACTTCAAAAATAATGTGATGCAACGGGTGAGATATTTTTGTTAAGTAAACTAGATGCAAGTTTGACTTTCACGTCACCATGCAAATAAATACTTTAACCCACCCTCATATTAACACCTAAGAAATTCTGACATTTTTACATTTTGCAGATTTTAAATCTGCACCTATTATTGCCTATACCTGCCAAATTATTTAAAAAACAAAGGAGTTTTTGCTTTCTTCTATTCTGTACTTATTCTCATACAAAGTCCTCTTTTTGGATATTGATTTTATTCAATCTTGCGGCACAGATTTGTGAAAGATGTGGAAGGAATTGGGATGAAAACTTATGTCCTGCAGGTAAAGCAGAATGCAGGCAAGTAATATAATATCTGACTGCCATAATACAAGGGCTGCTTCAACTTCTCTCTCTGCACCCACTACAATATAAATCTCTGCTTCTGCTGTCAATACTCATTCATTATTTCCCATGTTATATATTTCCTCCAGAGTACTGAAAGCAGCAGTATTTCTCTTTCTGTCCTTTTTTAAAGGAAAGGAAATCGATACAAGCAAATGAAGAGGTTACTCAAGTTTTTTACAAAATATTACCCTAGGCAATACTATCAAAATTTTCACCAAGAATGAATTACATTAGTTTGCAACAAGGCCTAGAAAATTAACTACAGAAAGGAAGAGGCATGATATTATAACCCTTACCACTGAATAGCTTTATCAGTGAATAGACTCCTGACAAACCCATGTATCAGAGGTATCATTGATACATGGCAAGCTTTGCTCAGATCCTGTCATACAACTAAAATACAAACTCAGCTGTATTTCCTAATTTATGGCAGAAGTACGTTGAGAGGCCACCAGAAGGCTGGAAGAAAACTTACTTTTCTACATTAAAGCCAAAATAAAGGTAAGTAAAATAATTTCAAAGGGCCACAGATACCAGTTACAACAGCTTTCTTGCTCTGAAATACTTTTCAAGGTTTCTTGCACAGTTTGTAAAACCAATATTCCTGAGTAAAAAGATGATTCTTTTTACTGTGAAAATCCCAATGACTTTTAACAATCAGTAAACATTCAACATCCAGTCTACTGTTTCAAGTTTCTGGCCATTTCTGGATGCAATGCTAGTGAATGTTAAGCAAGTGCCTTTGTTTCTGATTAAAACTCTTTAAAAAAAAAAAAAAAATTAAATTAAAAGAAAATTAAAAATCTTAATTCCAAGCCAAACATATTTAGGTGAAATCAGGATCCAGGGAACACGAAAGTTCAGTAACAATGAGAAGACTGTCTTATTGTCCCAGCAGTCTTTTTATCTGCTCAATAATTCTAAACCTGGAAATGTAATACTATCGAGGAAAAACATACTAGAATAACAATTTCCTACATATTCAAAAAATTCTGACAGGGTATGGCACCTGAATTAATATTAATCCTTACTATCCTACATATAGGGTGGAATTTGAGTTCTAGTTTAACGAGATAAATCACGCAGTTACCTAATTTTCACAACTCAGTCAGAACAGAAATCAGGTGAAGCAGAAGCTATCTGAAAATTCTGCCAGAAAAATAACACCAGCTTCCTAAAGTACCCATTCTCACAAGACGTCCTGCAGATCTTTCAGCTGCTAGCAGCAGTAGCAGCTTTTCTCCTTCAGTACTCTCTTAGAGCCTGCATAGCCAGCTGGACTCAAACCTGGGACAGGAATTGCCAGTAAATCAAGGGACCTGCTACACTTAACAGGAGGGTGAGTTAGTGTCTAGCAGTTGACAGTGCTAAAGAACAGATGGGAATTACAGAATCTAGTTTTCTCCATAAAACACTATCACATGTCACAGGAAGGGAGTTTTGCTTTTACAGTCCCTCCTGGGTTGACCAGAAACTAAGAGATTCATTTTTTTTGTGGTGTAAAAATACCATCTGAACAGGTAAAATAACAATTCAAGAGCTATTTAACATGGAGGGGTTTTCCCCCATTATGACCTGAACAAAGAAACCTATTTCAGCTGTCAATTTCACAAGACAGTTCACTGCTTACTCTGTGGTAAACCCTAACTTTCTCTTAGCTCTGCTTTATTTTTATGTCACACTTACCTTTAGTATATTTACTCTATTCCCTACAATGTGAATTGCATGCTCTAAAAAACAGCAAATACACCTTTTTTTTTTTCTTCTTTCTTGTAAGAAGCACCTCGCACAAACAGGGCCCACATCTTCCACTGAGGTTCCCAGCATTCACCATATTACAGACAGCAGTTTTCCCCATGTTCCAGATGGCAAGTGTCCAAATGACAGCCAAAGTCCTTTTATCCAGCACACTAGGGTCACTATAATGACACTCCTGGGAAGCATTTCCTGAAAAATGTTGAGAAGTTGGCAGACGGGACAAGATTTTAAGACTAACTTTTTGACGTGAGTCAATTTGGAAGAATAAGAGCTGCCGTGAAAGCAAACTCTCTGGAGGCAAAAAATTTCTCAAGACCTATTCCAAGATAGCATAAGTAGCCAGGAATCTGTGGAAATACATTCATTGCACCTATACCTTCTCCTAAATTGCCTTGATGTTCTGAGTTTTGCTTTGGTTTTTCTTCCCCTGGTACTATTACAGAATAAACAGCCGAAGAGCTTTTAAAACTGACAGTTTTGTTTTACACACCTAGGAGGAAAATCCAAGGAAAGTCCTTAGAAAGAATGCCTCTAAGACTTACTGTTTAACTTATCAATCTGTCATCCAGCATAAACAGATATTTGTCTACACTGGGGTGGGAGTAGAAAGAAACTATATATTGCTTTTTTAAAACAATATGCATATATATATATATTTCTTAGGCAGTCACCTAGGAAAGTAGTACATCATGGATTGAAGAGGTAAAGCCTTCAATTCAATTCCCATTTCGCTTACTTAGCTTCCCCATACACAAATTTGGGCCATATGTTCCTGAAAATGATAAGCACCACCAAAAGAAACAATGCAAGAGACCCAACCCAAAAGTTCACCTAATGCTTTCATTTTTCCACAGCTAAAATCTCACTTAGCACACATGACAAATTTGCATTCATCTCTGGGGGTCTGTTGCTCCACAAATCAGCAAACGTATTTTCTATATCCTTTATGCAGTTTTTAATCTGTGTTAGAAATAAAATTGATAACTTACTTTATTATGTCAGTCATGCCAGATACTATCAGATTTTTTTTAAATGTTAATTTTATTCATCCATTACATTATTTCTTAGAAAACATTAGAACAAAGTCTGCTTCTGAAAACAGGAGACAGTCTGCATATATATTTGCAGCAAATGTGTAACTTGCTTTAGTAAGTACAAAGAACACCACAGTTTAAAAATGCAAAACAATTTATCTTCTCTGACATAGTGTAAGTATAACCTACTGGAACTTTTTTCCTTTCTGTGAGGGCTATAAACCTAGCTGCTGGGTGCATACCTTATAATAAAAAGTTTTTACATAATCACAGTATAATAAAACTTGGAAAGGATCTTAAGATCATCTAGTTCCAACCCCCATGCCATGGGCAGGGATGCTTCCCACTAGACCAGGTTGCTCAAGGCCCTGTCCAACCTAATCTTGAACACTGCCAGGGAAATTATAATATTAGAAAATGTTAATGATTTTCTAGTACAGGGGATGTGCAATACAAGGAACACTCTTCTGACCTGATAGAAGAAAGTGTAGCTAATTGTATAAAAAGGTATAAATCTTGAGCCTCTCTTATCTTGCACCCAGCATTATGTAATTTACACATGTGCAAATTAAGCAGAAACTCTATACTGCACTTAGTCCACACTTTTTGTATGTGTTAATGCCTGCAGCAAGGTGAAAGGGAGTGGAAGAAATAAAAATCACATATACGTTTGCCAAATATACATGCAGATGCAATTCTGGCAAGTTTCTTTCTTTCTCTGGCAGGTGGGCTGGAACTAGAGGATCTTAAGGTCCTTTCCAACCCAAACTATTCTATGTTTCTATGATTCTAAATTGAGCTACTGTACACTTTGTATGTTAGCCATTGTAAAGAGAATGGGGAACCTACCTTCAATTGAACACACAACTTAAAAAAGCGTGAAGAAAAAGACCGCAGATAAGACAGCACAAAGGAAAGCTCCAGACCAATGCATTAGCACTGAATTAACTAAAGGCAAGAGAAAGGGCTAATAGCTTCTGATCTTATTCTAGAAGCAGAGCCAAACTGTGCCAATAGCTGTAATTGCTCCAATGGACTACTCTGTATGTGTACAATTACCATAGCATTAGATAATTCCCTCTGGATTTTCCCCAATTAGTATCACCGCAGCCTTTGTTTCATATAGACTCGGATTACAAAGCAGCTGTTAATAATTTCATGAGCAAGTATCTTCCCCCCACACAGAGTGAGGACTTGAAAGAGTGCATATAATGAAAGATGTTCAATAGTCTGTTTCACCTCTGCTTTTTAGTACATGCCCTGATACCTTGTCATCTTTATTGCACATCACTTCATTCCACCCGCCAGCAGATCTCATACCCTCTCAGGTGCTCTCTCTATAAGACACAGCACTCCAGCACCTCATTGCCTCGCAGACATTGAAGAAACCCATGCAGAAGCCTTCCAAGGTAAAATGTCATAGCCTTAATTTTAAAACAGGAACTAAAGTACTAAGACCAACTGAAGGTAAAAAGGACCAACTAATTTTGATGGTCCAACATGCACTGCCTGGGAGCAGCACTCTTTGAATATTTACAATTAACATGTTCAAAACACATTCAATACTAGATTCTGCTGCACCTTTGAGCACTCAGCACTTCTGCAAATCAGGCAGGTCCAGATAATTCACAACAGATAGTCAAATCAAAACCATATATGAAGAGTTGGTCCAAAGTTGCTCAGTGTTACACGGAAGTGGTGGAAAAGTGGCAGTGACAGACACCTAGCCTAAGGGTGCACAGTTCTGAAATTCCCATTTTCCAAGACAGCCCTCCAACCAGAACAAACACTCAAAAACTTGAACATCCTGGAGACAACCATGTAAGACAAAACCTGGTGCAATTTTATTTTTAAAAGCAAAGAATAAAATCCAACATTCCAAACTTAAAATATTTATTCCAAATTTTTTATTTTGAGAACAAGGATAGCTATAAATTCTATTTCCCAAGCAGGCGACTGAGTTGGTGTGATGGCAAAGCAACCTATTGGATTTGGCGTATGTAAGCCATTTTCTTTTGAATTTGAACATAGGTAACTGTAGGCTGTGCAACGAGGAATGTAAAGTTATAAAATTACTATGCATTTTCATTTTGGCGGGGGGGGAGAATTACTTATGAGTTTTCACACAAGCACACTTGATTTTTAATATAAATTGAATTGTGAACCAATATATTCAAACACTGACAGAAGGATTTAAAAGACAAATTCTAAGAGCTCCGAGGCAAGTTTCACAGACATGCAGACAGAAAGCCAAGTTTATCAGCATCATCCATGCACTCACTGATGGTTTTAAAACTGAACAAAAAACACCATGCATCAATTTGGTGCAGGATGAGAACACTGAATTTTCATTGGATTTTCACTGTGGATTTGGGATGCCTGAGGGTTGATAAATAGAAATTTACAACTTTGGAAATTATGGGTTTAAAGACAGGGAGAACTCAAATCAATATTGCTTCTCTTGAATTTGGTGGCATCTTAGCAAACACAATAAGCTCAAACACTACAGAGGCCAAGTCCAGACAATACAGCCTGCACACTCCTTCTCCTCTCACAGCAGTTGTACTGAGAACATCAATAAACTTTCCAAATAGATTCAGGGACCTGAAATTAAATAGTTGAAAAACTTCCATTTCAATTAATCTGCCAGACTTGAAGTCAAACTGAAGACAGACAATTAAAGTGCTCAGCTGAGGGCTTTTAATCATACGTGGTCAGGAATTAATAACAATGCCTTAGTGTTATTAGTCCTCATTTCTTACAGCCAGGTATCACTAAGATGAATCTTAATAAACACCTAACACCTATTTAAACAGGTAATGGTTTTCATTATGAAGACAAGAACAAATCCCTTGAAGTGACACTGCAGTTATCAGGGGCACCCATGCTAATTTATACAGAGTACTTCAGAGAACATTTTAGCAGTATGGGGCCATAATGACATTGATAGTTTCACATTCTCAAGGGGTTTTCTGAGAAATTTGGTAGATCTAAGAATGAGTCAAACTTTGGAATCAAATTTGAACAATAACAACCCTTGCTGTGGCATATCTGCCTCATCGATTCTCGCCATCAAGGAACGCAGCAGTGGAAAATCCAGCCTCAGAACAGGGTATATTTCACTATCATACCTGACAATAATGCCTGGAATCAAAGCAAATACAGCGCAAGGTGCACCCACATATGCTTGGAAAGTAGTCTTAGTTTTCTTGGTTTAATATTTATTGACAGATGGAAGGGGGAAAAAAAAAATTAAAAAAATAATAAATAAAAAGGAAAAAAGAGAACAAAACCATCACAAAGCCATCCTTGCTTATGGCAGTACCTGACCTGACAAACCCTAACACAGCTAACTACACTGCAAACAAAAATCTGAATTCAAGGAAAATAGGTCTAGATTTTTATCCAGGCTGGGTGGGAAAAAGCCACACCAAGCGTATCCTTCACTGAAACTCACTGCAAGCAGTGTTAAACAGCACTGGCTCGTCATCTAAGCAAAGACCCTTTCCAGTGAAGAGACATGTCTTTTTTTTTCAGACAGAAGCAGCACTTAACGTAGCACATTTACGTTTAACCTAGAAGCTTCAGTAAAACAGGTGTTGGCAACACTGGCAGCAAAGAGATATAAATCACTCCAAGCATGGTGATGCCTTCGCATCTTGAGAAACAGCAAAGGGGTGCTGTGATAATGCTAACATTCCCTAAAATTTGAAGTTGTTTTAAAACCAAAAATACTTTCAGAAACACACTCATTTCAATCTACTTCTCAAGCCCTGGCTTAGCCTAATTAACCAATGAAAACCCAAAGACTGTATTGGTATGTGTACTTTAAATCACCACAATTTCACATGAACATATGTAGGCACCTTATTTTAAGTTGATCAATAAAGAAAGACTGCATATACGCCCTACCCCAATACACACTACGTATTTTTCTTCCGATCTGACAAAAAAAAGAATTACTCATCTACTTCAGGTATCTACACACTGAAAAGAACTACGCAAGATTGCCATTAGCTAAGCAACTGCAGAAGACAAATCTTCAGTGTAAATGAATATAATAAATAATTCATGGATTAAGAGTTATGATTTAATAACAGTCCAAATATACACTGCAAGACAGACTCCAATAATCCTTCTATTTGCGCTCCTCAAAATTGAGAATTTAAGCATTTTCCACTCTTTCTCTGCGCTTTCCTCCATTAATGTTCACTGCTGCGGGATATTCTGCAGGTCACATAACCAAACTGTATTCAGGCTTGCTTGCAATATCACAAATCGATATCAATACCACAGGCTTTTACAGTAGATGATCTATTGTTGCACTGACGTGTAGGATGAGTACCTTTTGACTCATTCCTCTCAGTGCACTGTAAAACCCACATGAAGTTTAGTTTGCTTAGTCACACAACTAAAATAACCTACAGTTTATATTTTATTATGCTACATAACCCAAACTGCTGTGTTTAAATATTCAGACACCTGCAAAAATACACTTTACACTGGAGAAGTCCCATGACTTTATTCAGCTAAAAAGCAGGTACTGGATTTCTTCTGAAATGCATAAACAGTAACTTACTCATTCCAGGTAAACAGAAAATGTAAACAACCTGAGAGAAAAAACAGGAAAAAAAAGGAAGAAACATTACTCACACTGATAAGTCAAAATGGATTTTGTTTTTAATCCCTTGTCAGTAAGGGAGCATTTAAAATGAATTAAAAGAACAATCAGTGATCCTTACTTGAGAAAAAAGAATTACAGTGAAACTAGAAATAAATCATTACTGAATTAGGTGAGGAAACTGAAAATCTAATTAACACAATAAAAGACAAAATTTGGGACACAGACACACATAATCTCCCCCCAAATATGCCCCAAACCCAAAATATTATTTATAACTAGATCAAAAAGAGACAATTATAAAGGAGAAACTACCTCCACAATAAAATCCTGAGGTAGCAAATATTTACTGAAAGCAGCTGAGATATACATATTGATAAAGGTTATGGGAAATGACTGTGCCTATTTGAAAGTAATTTATGGTGAAGCCACTGCACAGGAAATGTTGCCTCCACACAGACAAAAAACTAAACCTCAGAAAGGTAGGAATTAGACTGCTGTCTTACATCACAGAATGACTGCAAGCATCTGTAGTACTGCAAGTTATGAATGCATTGTAAATTTATCTTTTGATAATTATATATTACTAGAGGACAAATTAGGGGACAAAAGTCACAGGAAAAGAGAACATGGGTTTTAACTGTGAGGGTAAAAAGCCAGTGGATTATACTGTCAAATAAACTACTAATTCAGAACAGAATATTAGCTGCTATGGGATTTTGGCTTTGCTTTCGAAGAGACATGACTTAGCATAATTATACACCAGAGGATTTGGTGTAGTCATCAAATATTCAACCTCAGACTCCTAAGATGATCTCTCACAGAAAAGTGGAATCAGTGGGCAAAACTCTTGACTTGTGGTAACAGGGGAAGACAGACCGAAGCGGAGCAGTGGGCTCTTTGATGCACGGAAACCACAGCTGAATCTCTGATGTGTCTCAGTTCAAAGACGTGTGCTATGGCACTTTCAGAAAGAGTGAAATGCTCCCGTCAAGAGAAAATATGCACAGTTCAGGAAGTGAAGGAATGTCAAACTGTGTTTACCACCACCACTTTTAGACAGCTCTTACATATTCAGTATCCGACTCAAAAAATGGTAGGTACAGCTGCCAGTAAAAATCAGTTAGAGCCTTCACCATCAGGCAGTTCTAGGAGCATCTTCATCTCAGAGCAGATACCACAGCAAAAGCCTTCTTAGTGGGAAACTGTTTCCATCAAAGTTACAAAGCGCAAGTCTCTCAGACCTCTGGTTGAGCAATCTTGAGATACTTGGTTTCATTCAGAGCACTATGTCAAAATCTGCCTGAGCTATTAGACTGCGCCAGCATAAAATCAAACTGAACTGCATTGAATAGCACAAGCCTGGTCAAACCAGAAAAACAGATCATTAAA
>JAOEHY010009857.1:7285-22055 GCA_025447955.1 Psilopsiagon aurifrons
CAGTTCCATGTCCTTTTATGTTGAGGACACCAGAACTGCACACAATACTCCAAGTGAGGTCTCACGAGAGCAGAGTAATCTTCATTGCCTGTTCTGTATTGCCATGATATTGTTATTGAGGAAATACAAACATTTCTTTTCCATGTTCTGTATCATGGTTTTCATTTCAAAGAGCTGTTCCATAATTTTTTTTCTGAGATATACACCAAAATCATTCACTTTCTATAAGAGAACTCATCATGAACACATGAGGGAAGGAGAAAATTTGATTGCTGAAATGGAAGAAAATCTGAAAAGCTTGCAAAAAGTTGAGAATGTGACAAGATGCCATTTAATCACTGAGAGATTCATTGGTAACTGTGAAGTAGATAACTTTGTAAGAAGATATGAAAGCAAACAGGTGGCTGGAAGACTGCGAGTGTCTTAAGGAAAACTGGAGGATTTCCCTTCCTTTCACACATGCCCTGGCTCTTCCTTCCCCTGCCTACCCTTCCTCTGTGCACTGCTTCCATACCATTGGCATTCTCCTCATCACTCACTTTCATTCCTGGCTCTGAAACTTTGCTTCCTGACATTCACCCCATTACAAAGAAACACTGGCCAACACACCTCGCTGCCAGCTGCGCCTGCACTAGCTCATCCTCTCCTTCGGCACATCATGTTCTCAGGAAGCAGAGTAGAGTGAAAAAGCAGGCTGTGGTCTGTAGATGTGTTAGTGGCTAAGCAGAAGTATCTAGTACATATGAAGAGTAATCCACGCTTTCATCTGCAGCATTGGTTCATCTTCACAGCGAGGCATCCTTAATTGGCAATCAGTATCTTGGTGAGAAGATGCAGCTTGGAACTTTCAAATAGCAAAAAAACCCCAAAACAATAACAACAAGAAACCCCCACATATGTAAATAATATTCAATAGTTTGCAATGCAAGACATTGCTAATGGAAGTCTTACTCTTCACATCACTTGAAAGTCAAATCAAATTTAAAGCATGGATCAAAATCTGCTTTGGCAATCCTAATGGTGTACATAAAATTAGGCATGGAATCAAGAGTTTGAAATTTCATGTAGCAGAGAATCAACAATACAGTACTGCAAAATCTATTGTGAATAGAAAATACCTGTTTGAGGAGTTTTGTGTAATGCAGTGTTAAAACAAGGTGGGACAGTTCATATAGCTGTCGTGTGAAGAATAAAAAAATACATTTCTGATCACTTTCCACTGGCAGTATTCAAGACTTTATTTCTCTGTATTTAAGAAGCTATTTCTAACAGCTTACTGTTACTGTTATTAAAATAACCCCCTACCTTCAACATTTAATATTCATGTTTAACCAAAATATTCTCAAGTTATTTCAAATTATACCCTACAGTGTTTTTTCCTAGCTGCTCTTTATATATTTTAATGAGATGCAGGTTAATGTATGTATTATCCTTAACAAACATTCACTCGTATTACTTCGCAGCACTCTATGTTCTGGTACTAGTATTCACAGTTGCTTATAAATATTTTCCTTCTTCTAGGTAACTGCCTTGGCAGCACCTCTAATTCTTCAGAAAGAAAAACAGAAGCGCTTGGAAAATACCCTCTAAATAGTACAACTCTGGCTAGAGAGCATACTCTTTCACTACTTCTATTTGATCAATACCAAAGCTTTAGTAAATAAGAGAGTTTTACCTTAAAAAGTATATCGCCCCCATCCCCACCTCCCCATTCACATTTTGTGCTCTGAGTTTGTATTTGTGATGGAAAAGAAAAAATGGCCATATTGTAGAGCAGTGCAATTGTGCAGAAAAGGAAAGAAAAACATCAGAATCCCAGGGGAAGCATAAATTAATCAGTGTAGCTTTCCTCACACACCGGTGCTCAAGACTGTGCTAAGAGACCGTTTCAGTTTGTCTGACAGGTCTCAACAAGACTAGCCTTCAAGCAGCCCAGAGGCAGGTTAAGGCAAAAGGCTTAACACGCTGTGGCAAAGGTAGTTCATGGATGTCACTTGCTAAAATATGTCATTAGAGAGATATTTTCTTTAGTTGACTTGGATTTTTGCCGTTTCTGTTTCAATCTGGGATAAGAATCTTTGTTCTATTAACAGCCACCATGAAACAACTCTTAGCTCTTCAGTTACTGGATAGGAATTGGAGAAATTGATGGATTAGGGATAGCTAGACTACAGTTATGTTAACTGCAACTCTTTCATAAGAGATATACTACTGGGATCTTTTATCTGGCTTGTGTCAGATCCCAGTCTTTTGAGACTATCCATCTGTTGTTGGTATTTTAGTATTAGGTCATTGCTTCACCAACTTGCAGAATCACGGGGAAGTAGCTGAGGTCATTACTTATAAGGCAAGGAGGATTCACAACTACTTCTATTTTCCAGCACTTAATCATATTTGAGCTACAACATCTCTCTTAGGTAGAGCATCCAGTCCTGCTTTAGAGCAAATCATATGTTCTGCGACACTTGCAGTGTCTTGGATCTGATACTGTAGGATGGCAGTTGTTCTCTCTCATTTAAGCAACTGTTCACTTGGAGGTATTAAGCAGTTTCCATCTGGCTGTAAGTGGCTACTGGAAACCCAGTTTAAACAAGGGTTTAAAAAAAGCTCTCCCCAACAGGCTACTTGAATCCAAAGCCTCCAGGAGCATCTCTGTGTAAAAGTCATCTACCAATCCACAGAAGTATTTTGAAACCAGACTCATTAAGGAAACTGCAGAACATGAAACATAAATGCGTGTATGGAACAAGGTTAATACACGCACAGTTAAAAATCTGCTTAATTTAGGCAGAACTGGTAATGCTGTATAAGGATCAGGGTTCCCAAAGGTCAGCATCCTGCTACCTGTGACACGAATTCTGGTTAGTTCAGGATTACAGTGCTTTGTGCAAACTGGGGAAGACTGAGAAGAAAAACCTCAATCTGAAAGGGATTTTGATACATTCTGAGACAGGGATGTGGGATTAATCTTTCTAGAATACTGAATCCCAAGAGCCATAAAGGTCAGAAATTACCCCTTCTGTTTAAGATGCCCTGTCTCCAAAGAAGGGGTTTCATAGCCAAGTAATACAGAACATGGTTAGAAGTTTCTGCATCTTTCCTTAACAATTGAAAATCCTCATGTTGTTGGGGAAGTGACCAAAGTGGTAGGAAGGGAGGTAAGTAGTCAAGTGCCCCAATGAAAATGTCATGTCATCCTGGTCCCAGTGAAGTCACAATTCTGTAAAGTCATTATCAAGAGGAATAGAAAACACATGTACGCACAGGTGCAGCCCCCAAGGTTTCTTACTTTGTGGTCAGGTTACATGTCATTCTCAGGCTTGTTTAGTTTCACCTACTTGGAAAGGCAATACAAGAGTGAACACTCATGACGTAGGAACTAATTCAGAGCAGTACTGCGGTCTTTGTTGGGAAGGACAGCAGGCTAAATTACTGCACAGCTTCTTCCCATCTCTGAATTTACTCATCTGCATTGACCATCAAAAAATGTACCTGTTGCTAAATCCGGTATCCCAAGAGAAGTGAGGCTGCAGCAGCTCCATCTCCCAAGGTCCACACTGTAATGAACCTAAGCATGCGCTCCCGGTAAGCACATGCAGACACACGCAAAACATGTACACAGCACACACGCAGCACTACAGAGAAAAGCCAGCACTCATGGAAATCTGAACAGGACCAACTGTTTCCTCCTCAGTCTTTCCAGCTGGTCAGAATGAAGGCTCGCTTGTTACTGGGAAATACAGACATGTCTGCAGGGCCCATCACTGCCGTGCCAGCCTGACAGCTTGTCCCACAGCTGCCTCTGGATCCCCACTCTCCCCACTGCCGCCACCCTGCCTTGAACACACCAACATACGCTCACCTCACCCTGGATCCCTTCAGTAACTGGCCTCAGACAACCAAGACTGTTTTGTCACTGCTTCTTGGATCCTCTTGTCTCCAGCTGCTCTCCCTGCAGAGAGATGGAGACAGACACCCCCCCCAGTCTCCAACCTCTCCTATTTTATGGAGACCAGGCTCCTGCTGCCCTCAGATGGAGGATAAAAAGAACTTTTTGAACAGATTCCCTCAGCTTCTCAGGATAACATGAAGTACCAACAGTTTGAAAAAAAGAGAAAAGAATCATAGAGACTCCATTAATATACTTTAGGAATACATTTAATTACAAAGTGGTTTTGATAATCTATCTAGTACATTATACCCTTCAAAAAATTTGGCATACTTTCTTTTCCTACAAAATGCAGTACCCTTTCTCCATTGCTGTGTGTTGTGAAACAGTATTAACAAATACACATTTACTGGAACAGCCACCAAACTACCAAACTTCCCCAGCGCACATGCAAGCAGAAGCTTGAGGCTTTACATCAATGGTCACTATAGGTAACACACTGCACTGTGCTACACCCTGGCATTGTGCACTTCATACAGCAGCTAACATTTGTTACCCAAGATCCCTTCTGCTTCACTCTCCTCAGACTTTACCTAAAGGTTCTGTTTGTTATTATTACAATGTCTATCACCTCTCACCCACACAGACTCAGATCTTGGTTTTTTTGAACAGCATCAACTTCCACAGGATAAAGAGACGAGGTTTATAAGTATTTTAAGGTACTTTTATTTAATAAATAACTTCAGTAATAGCACTGTAAAAAGTGAACATCTGTTAAAACAAAAAGGCACTTAAAACAAGGATATGACTATGATGCAGTTTGAATGGTCAGAGGCAAATATACATGGCACATGTCAAGGATGCTGTGTGACTCGTCACATGACAAACTACGCAATCTTAGCTACAGGGTAAAGGCAAATTTACAGCTAAGACTGCTCACAAAAAAGGGAAAAATAAAAGCTGGTGTGATACAAAAATATTACAAAAAGAACTGCAACCAAATATGTTAAAAAGATTAGAAGGGTGACAAAGCACCAGGCTTTAAACCAAGGAAATATGACAGATTAAAGACACAGTATCAAGTAAGGCCCTTAGGTATTTTGAGGACATCTTGGTAAAGTACTTCATGATACTGCCACCCAGGGCTTGAATTTACAAAGAAAAAACAAGCAAGTTACCAGTCAGCAACTTTTTCAGTAATGGCACATGTTTTAAAGCTATTTTTTCCACCTGAACATTCTTCTCAACCCTTTCATTTTAAACCTAACCTGGCAAAAAAGCAACTTACACATTAAAAATAGATATGCACACACTTTTCAGTCATTTACACTGCTCACTTCCAACTTACTCAACTTACCGTATACTTAATCATATGTCTAGCAAGTAGAAGACCAATTCACCACCAGCTCCATGCTACATAAGTTTAATTGTATCTGCAAACTCAAGCCCTGATTTCCCTGTAAAGCTAAAAAGTTTAATACTAAATGGCTAGGCAGAGCCCTCAAGCCGACTGCTCGCACCATTTCCCTCCCAGGCATGCCACAGCAGTATCGCACCCTGCAGAAGACCTGGATTTGCAGCATGGGAGTGGGAAAGGCTGAAAAAGGCACCACGTGACCTCAGCTGACCAGGCTACAGAGTCTCAAGTTTTTTCTTGTGAGTCAGACCTCCGGCACCGATTACTTTCATTTGCAAAAAATAAAACAAAAAAAATTACATATGGTACATTTTCACACAGGAAAACAAACCTATATGTAATGAATTAGTAAAATCACTGCAGTTTGCCCTAAATCTATCTTACTGTGACTACAAAAATTGCTATGCTGCATACAGTGTTGTGAAGTTATACAAGCAGTGTTCATTTTCCCTCGTATTTAGGATTGACCACAGTTGTCACTGCACTCTTGTAAATAGGATTTTCACCCTAGAAAGAGAAAAACATTTATATTAACATTTAAGGAGACAAAAAAAAACCAAAGAAGTGTAAAAATTAGCCTAAAATTAGTGTAAGAAATTATCCATTAATATTTTGTTTGTACACACAAACAGCTTAAGTCAAACTAAGTTTTCCCTCTAGCAACTTGAACAAAGGCATGCTCAGCTAACAAGGCAAAGGGTTATGGCACAATCCCGTTCAGTTCATACCACAGATTTTATTCACAACCTCCTGTGGTCACCTCAGGGGCCTGCAACCCACCATGATATTTTTGAAGAACAGAACTGTAAACAGCATTGTCTGAAACCACGGCCGACCACAGACCACATTCTGCTACGGTAAACGTTTAAGCAGCTTATCTTGTAACATAATTCTAGACATAAAGTGGAAAGGCTTGTAGTATTTTTATAATACACATTCGATATTTACACTGAACATTCAATACTTGTCATTCTCCTTTTTACTACTTCAGGTCCCCCAGCCCCTGTGTGTACAATATTCACAGATGGAACAAAAACTTCTGTACTGATGCAAATGCTGTAAATAAACCCATTACTCCTACTGATATGAGAAATGCCTACACAACAACTGCTTCTATCTCTCCTGCTGGGATTTGAAAACCTGTAAAGAAACCTCATTTTAAGCTTCCCTTCTTCCCAGGTTTCCTTTTACATCATTAAATCTTGCTCCTTTATGGCATCCTTGCACAGTGAACAGCCTGGACTCAAAATGAACAGCCTGGACTCAAAATGAACAGACAAATCTCAGCAGGAGAAATGGCTACCGCCAGGACTGCATCCACACAGCTGGGATCTGCAGTACTCTGATTTTACCACCACCTGAACGTCATCCTGAACAAATGTTTACCAGAACAATGCTATATAGAAGTAATACCCACAGCAATGCAGTACTGAGTGCAGTTCTGGCCATAACTGAATGTGGCCTTCAGCAGCAGTAAGGGAATCTCTCTTCTGAAGTTCCCCTCAATCTGAGATGGCCTAAATGACTATATGAATTAAATTCTACTCTATTAAATCACACAGCATTTAAAATATTACACGTTAAACCATTTTTTCCTGGAGTCAATTACAGGAAATCCTCCTGCTAGACACACAAACACCAGGTGTGTCTGTTTTCTCAGGGTCATAAACTTGGAAAATCAACTGGGAATACCACAGAATGTACCTAGAGGTAACAAGGCAAGCAAGAAACCAGTGAGGTGTGGAATGTTCAGATCACAACTGCTGTTAGCAAGATGTGGCACGAGCCAAGCAACTGGTTTACCCCAACAAACTGTAGCTGCTGCTAAGGAAGACCATTTAGGTGGTAAACTGCCTTTCTGCCAGGGTTCTTTTCACAGACAAAGGGCGTTTCTCCTTAAAACCATCTTCTCTGCATTCAGAGAGCAATGAGGCACCCCAATCCTGCCTAGAACAACAGAGCCCAGCCAGAACCTGAATCACTGGACAATGGAAGTCAGGGTTCTCTGTTCACTCTTCTCGAAAGCAAAGTCTATGTCTTCTGGCTTGAGGTGAAGGAGGAACTGAGTGTCCAGTGCTGACTGCACTTCACAAATACACAGTTACAGAAACAGACCCTTCCAACAGTTCCTAGGCAAACTGGGGCTTGAACAAAATTATATCAGCTACTGGTTCAGAAATGGATGGGGAATAAAGATTTATTTTTTAACTAAAAGGAACACAGTGCTGTGGCTACTCCTCTGCCAAAGTCATCAACGCAAAGTAACTCCCCCAGTGTTTTTAATAAATAGCTTTGCAATAGTAAGATGTAAATGAAACTGGAAAATCATCCAGGAATGAGGGATTTAACCTGAAGTAACTGAAGCATCTCATTACACCTCTAAGCTCTTGTCAATGTACATTGCTTGTTTCCTCATTAAGTTCTAATGAAGAATTCTTAAAAATATAAATCAGTAAAATCCGTGATGCAGAGCAAGCCTGAAAGCTCAATGAGCTGTCTCACCTGCAGACCAGGAGGTACCGCACAGCATGTCTAAGGCGACGCATTATGTAATTCTTGTTACACTGTGCTTTTAACCTTGAACATGCCACAAAACAGGCTACCCTCAGCATGTACGTGCAGGGAGGTGTGTGTTTACATTTTCCAGTTTGTAAAGGAGAGATAATGTTTATCGGATAGTGTAGGAATTGATCAAAAGGTTAGGGCTAAAACTTGGAAATTTGCAGGATGCTGCTCATACAATACATTTGTGCTTGTAATCAGGTTTAAAACGCAAATTACATGATGAGATTGTGGGTTTATTATGATGCTTTTTTATAAGAAATCAGAATTCAAAATTTACATGCTTTTTATTTAGCTAAAGCCCTATTTACAGAGAAACTGGAACCCTGTACTGCCTTCTCCTGTGCTCACACTTCAGTTTGTCAAGAACTCAGAAGAGCACAGTGGGATTTAGGTCATGGAACAAGGCATCTCCCCAGGGCAGCTGAGTGTCTCAGTTCCACTACAAACAATGCAGATTTAATCACCGCACAGATAACTATTCAGCTTCACCCAACCTTATGTGCGATCAGCTGAATGGCTCTTGAGGCTCTACTGCCTGTAACCGCAGCACAGGCGCCCAAGGGGCTTGCAATTCCTTCCCTGCGATCTTCTGCTGCACAGGCAGCGATGGCCCTAGCTTGCCCAGCCACAGTCCATCACTGTGCCTCAGTCCTGGCCTTGAGAAGTCTGATGTAGATAGCTTACCATTGAAACTAATGGGAGAGCAGTAAATAAATGTCCACTAGTCCAACATGAGTCTTGCCCCACCTAAGGCCCTCACAGCTGACACATGGTATAAACTTTGAGATTAGCAGCATTACAGATTTTTAACTGGCCACTAAATCATGGTATTCCAAACTTGAGATCTTCAACAAATAATGCTGTTTTTAAACAAACCTATTTTCTCTACTCTACTGCAGAGGGTACACTGGATTAAGCATGCAAAGTTAGGGAAAACGTTTGCCACGTGACCCTATCAATGAAAACACCATGCACACTGAAACCAAAATAAAAATGACCAAACAGTAACTATATAAAAGATTGAGTGAGATACATTAAAATAAAGATGGAGGCATTCTTATAAAGTAACTTCAGCAGAAAATAAAGCGCTATGTTGTTGCAATAGTGTTAATTTTCAACTAGACTGGGGTGTTCAGACGGTAGCAGTTCAGTCTAGTATTGCATAAAGATGAACCTATTATTTAGGATGTCTGATTAGCCTTCTTATTCCTTTCTTCTCCATGGACTTCCTGTTTCAACAGTCACTTAAGCTACCTTTATCATGGGTTTAAGTCCTACGCCACTGCAAGAAACTAGAATATTTAAACTCATCACATACATTGTTCAAGAGCTGGTTCTTGCTATTTTCAACTGTCACTAATATCAATCATTATTTTTCAGTAATATAAAACGAGCCATCTGTTAACCCATAAATACTGCAGTTGCATCAGAGGACAAGGCAAAGCCAAGGCTAAGGGCAATACAGACGACAGAGGGCATCAGCTACCACAGCTGCGAGAGCAGAGAGAAGGAGCCAGCCTGCTATTGAGTACACGCTCCTTTAATGGCACAAATCTAAACCAGAAGGGCAGCGAAGACAGCAAGGCCTGACAGCAGTGAAAGGACACTAAGACAGTAGCTACACAGCAGGCCAAGGACAAATGGAACTTGATTCAGCCTAACTGGCTTGAGCATCAACTGCAAGGCTACTGTGGCAACAAGTCACTCATACCACCATAGAACAGAATCAGAACAGTTTGGGCTAGAAGGGACCTTCAAACTTCATCTAGTCCGAGCCCCCTGCAATAAGCAGGGACATCTTCAACTAGATCTGGTTGCTCAGAACCACGTCCAGCCTGGCCTTGAATGCCCCCAGGGGTAGTGCATCCACCTTCTCTCTGGGCAACCTGTGCCAGTGCTTCACCACCCTCATTATTTAAAATTATTTCTTCATCTCCAGCCTGAACCTCCCCTCTTAAGTTTAAAACCATTACCCCTCATCCTGTCGCAACAGGCCCTGCTAAAAAGTACCTCCCCATCTTTCTTACAGTCTGCACTGGTGAGGTATTTGGGCACCTAGTCCCTGACAAGCTTCCTGGTGCTGCAGTAGACTCACTGCAGTAATGAAGCCCACATGTACATCTGACCCCTGTGGAAGAGGGGGAAGAGTCATAAGAACTGCACACGATTCATTGTGTATACAGATACACCTGGAGGGAACCTACTGCAGTGTCATTGTCTTGTAATGGGATTTCAGATGACTTTCTTGCCTTGGCAATACAAGACAACTTGTTCTTCACCTAAATGAAAAGATCCTTCAACAAACTAAAGACCCCAGAAAATCTCAGTTATAGGGGAAAGGAGGATTTTCTTTTACTTCCTGTGGGTCACCTATTCTGCAAATATCTCCTGTTTAGTGGCCAATAAAGCTAAACCCACCTCCCTCTCTCCTCAAAGTTCGGGTATTTCTCTGAATACCAAAAATGCCAAAGTCATGTTTAAAAAACCACACTTGCATACTTTTCATCTCCTCAGTGAAATAAAAATGCAAAGTCAATCTCTCCAGTTACACAAGAGGAAAGCTTTCTGCAAGTACAATTTGAGGAGAAAATGGCAGCACTATGGACAATAGATCCTTAAAGACATGAGGCAGAGAACAAGAGCACAGAGTGGGAGTTACACACCATATGGTTTGTTAGATGCTTGTCCTGCATGCAACAAGAAGTACACAGCTAAGTGAATAGCAGAAGAGAAGACAACAAGAGTCTTAACCAGATGGATTATGTGAAATGTTAGAAAGAAACACGAACTCCATTTCCTCCCCAGAATAATCAACTCTGGGAAGATAAATGGAAATGAGGTGAATGTGGTCGGTGTGGCAAATAAAATGAACATTTTTACAATCAATTCTGGACACACACTGGAAAGTGAAATGATTGCAAAGACAAAAGGAAAGTTTGTTCCATCAAGGAAGGGCTCAGAATGCTGGATAAAGTATTTGGAATTGTCACAGTGAAGACACATAAGAGCTTAAATACCCGTAATTCCTGCTTTCCCCCCTCATTTCTCCTTGACAAAATATTTTTATTTTGAAAAAGGGAGGCAGCAGGCAGAATAAAGTTAGAGATACAGATTTTTTCTTTCCAGTGACTCCTGAAAAAATCCCTTGCATATTTAAAGGGATGCGTTACCTTCCCAACTTCTTCATTCCCCTCCTTCTACTCTGTTCTCTGTACTTCTTATCTCTGAGCACTCATCTGACACCCACTCCCCGTCTCATCCTCCCTTTCTTACTCCTTCCCCAGCAGATCTCAGGGGAGGAGAGCACCTAAAGCCTTCCAGAAAATGCAACCTCAAAGCCTACAGAAGGCATCCATCCATCTCTTCTGGTTTACTGATTTGCTCTTCTGGTTTACTGATTTGCTCTTCTGGATACTGCTTTTCCTCCTGGCAGGTTGGGTGTGAAGAGAACTGAAGTCAGCATTTCCAAACAGGAATGGGGTCTTCAGGCACAGTTTAGGAGGGGCTAGGAAACTGGGGGAAAACGCATCTAGAGGGGACAAGAGTATTTCCTTCTCTCACTGTTTTTGTCTATGGAGATCCTCAAGCCAGTTGGGCTACAAGGACAGTGATAATGCCAGTTTCAACAGAAAAAATGTGGGGAAAAAATAAGATGCACATTTAAAAATAAAATCAGTAAAAATTTCAGAATCAGAAGGGTATATGCATTTTACACTCTAAATGCAGATAGTTCTATACCAGGTTAATAAGCCAAACCAGTTAAAATGAAAAATCTGTAAGGCTACTTTGAATGCTCCCAGAGTTATTCTAATAAAACCAGTGATATTTATAGGCTGGAATGTCTTAGGAGTATCGAAACTAGCTTTGCAAACTCATCAACTTTAAGTAAATTGATTGCTGATTTGAAGAAATAGAAGACAACATCTCCCCCTGAATGTTGTGTCCCTCAACAATCTAAAGAGCTTCTTCAAACCTAGCAGCTGTTCTTTTATATATATCCACACATTTAAGCCACCAGAAAAGATCATCACTTCTAGAATAGTTCAAGCCAGTAGTGATGGTATTAGTACATAAGCAATCTTGCTGTCCAAACAAGTTAAAAATTCTCAAGCTGCATTCTTCAGAACCCCAGACTCAAAGCAGCAGTAGATGAATTGAGAGCAAGACTCAAACTGTGATTAACCGACTGTGACACACAGGGAGTTTGAAGCGACATGCAAAGGGAAAAAAAGGAAGAAAATGAAAGAAGATACAAACTGAGACTTAGAGAGCAGCTTTACGTCCATAGTTTGGATTCTTGAAATTGTTAATAGGGCTCTTGTATATTGGATTTTCTTGCTGAAGTAAAAGAAATGGTCAATGTCGAATAATTCAACAGGAAAAAAAGGAAAAGTAACAGTCTCAACTATCAGTGACAAAATCATGCTATACATAAAGTTAGTTGGGGTTTTTTCCAGCACAGAATGAATTAATTTTCTTAAATAAAAATGAAAGGTTTCCTAGGTAATTTATTTTTTTTAAATTATTCTCTCATCAAGCACGTGTGGGTGCTGACTTCTACACAAGCATAGTGAAGGGTTTTGATCAGCAGATTCCTAAGATTTCCCAGAGGTAGTGACCCCACAGCCTATGGAAGCCTACAGCCCATAGGCCTGGCTCTCTTGTGCAATTTTCTGTTGATACGGGGCTGGGAAAACTTGAACAAACTAGTTCCAGCCACAATTTTGTGAGTAGTTATTGAATTCTCTCAACTAAAGCTGTAGAAGTATCTTCATAAGTGCAAAATCTTCTTCACTTACTACAGAAATGACTCATCTTCTATTAAACATTTTAATGATCTGTTGTTAAGTGTGGTAGAACTGTAAAGCTCAACTATTCTGTCACCAACATGTTATTTCTCTGAAATTTTATTTGAACTGAAGTTACTACTCACTTTTCTAACCCAAGAGGTACTTCTTAAAGAGGGCTTTTCCTCCCACCCCCAGCAGTAACACACAACATGTTTTAAAGACAGCTTAAGATAAGCATAGTTCTGTTTCTCCACAGGCCAAAAAAGCAGGAATACAGTTTGAAACACTTAAGACATGTGACAAAACATCATCTATTCTTCCTCAACCACTGCAGCTCTTATGCCAATAAAAGCTTCCTGACTTACCGTATCCCACTTGGCATTCATCTTTTCCTTTTCAAATTTAGCAAATTCTCTTCTGTCATGAATGATCATTAGTAGTTTCCAAATCAATAATAATGCAAGTCCAATAAGAACAATTCCAGCAACCACACCAGCTACTATGGGAATGATGTCCGGGCCGCTGGGGCATTCTAGGGAACAAAGTCAGGGAGGCATGAGTTTACAAGATGGTAAAAGTAATGCATACACAGATGAGTTTAAAGTTTTCTTCTTGTAATGAAGCCAGTATTTTGGGTATCAGAGATATGCCAATGCTATTCTTCTTTCAAATAATGGAAGTTTTGGCATGTTTACATCCTGTAACATTCCAGTTTATTTCTATCCTTCCAATTTGTGTTTAAACTTAACAATAGAGCAATTCAAGTTGTAATGATGAAGCCCACACATTGTGACTTGAGGTATTCACCTACAGTATTAGAGTAAAATAACTAGCAATTGTATTTTAAACATGCAAGTACTCCAAGTGAAAGGTGGTGCTGGGGGGATAAACCACCTGGAGTACAAATGCAGATTAGCAAAACAATCCCCACATCTTTTATCAAGTGTTGCAGAAAAAGGGTGTTCCTCATTTTACCTCAGATGGCTGCTACTGTCAGTAGGCAATATCTAGAGATGAGTAATACTTTGTTTCTCTGAGACTTTTTTGAAAGGGTATTTCTTCATCTCACATATTGATCTCAAAATAAAATTAGACAAAGGGTACAGATTCTTTGGATAAAAATATAATGCACTTTCAAAATAAGCCAACTGCGTTTGAAAAAGAGTTGTAGAGATGCAAAATGATTTAAGGTAACTGATATGGGAATAATAAACCTCCAAAATGAAACCCAACCCTTCTAATTAATATAAAATTCTCAGTAATCACAAACTGAACAAGGGCTTTGCAGAGCTCAATGCACAGACTGAAGGAGACAGAAGCAAATAAATACAGCTCCTGTGCTGTCAATAGGAACACTGCTTGCTCCCAAACTGCAACTCCTAATTTTGGTAGCTGCCACTGCAGGAGTGAGTGAAGTGGGAAGGGACATGACAGGAATTTTTTGGGAATCACTAAGGAACAAATGGCTACTGCACAGAACACAGCTCTACCAAACAGAGCTTGCTCCTTCAGCACTCATCTGGCATAGAAATCCAGGTTCCTCCTGGTGCATGAAGGCTTGATTGAGCTCTTGATCAAGGTAGCACAAGTTTACCCATGATGGGAAAGCCAGATTTCAAAAGCACAGCACATGTGTTGACTTGTCTTAAAAGAAGACAAGGCTCAAGCTCCTCCTCCATAGTTTGGACTACATTTTTAGAGAATTTAAAACATTCTGAATTGGAGTGGCATTTATTTCCGAGCGCCACTGATCTGTGTTAAGTGACTATCACCCAAATGATCAATTCTGAAAATTCCTTGAGTAGAACAGCACTAAATCTTTCAACACACAAGTAAGGTTCATATTTTGTATCAGGCTTATAAAAATCAGAAGATCACACAACGCTAATGCACAAAACCAGAATTTTTGCACTGTTAATGTAACATCCAGTAATTCATACCAATACTACTCTTGGTAAATAAGTGGTAAATTACTGTCTGAGCTATAGATTTGGTCTCTGTTTTGTATTGGAATCTTGAACAAAATCAAGAACATGCAAAAGGCTTTTCAGATCTCTTCTTGAAGGTACCTCTGTTAAGGGAAAGCAAAGGCTCTCAGCATGAATATTT
>JAOEHY010009858.1:0-13796 GCA_025447955.1 Psilopsiagon aurifrons
CCACAAGTCAAAAACACAGCGCTGCACCAACTACTAAGAAGGAGAAAAATGACTGCTACTGCTGAACCCATGACACTGTTTTATCCAGTTATTTGCAACTTTCTGAAGAATTTGCCTTTGTAGACCTTCCGATAAGGACTTTAGTTTGGCATAAAATAATGACAACACTGGTTTAGGTTGTAAGTATAAACTGGACTGTAATATATTGTCCTTGCTAATAAAACACTGTATTCATGTGTCCTCTTACTTTCAGCAGCTGTAATGAGCTTCGTTCATTAAATTTAACGGGGAGTTTGAGAAGGACAATGAAGGTACTTGGAACCTTTAAAAATTAGTAGTGCTTATGTTATCCATGCCTTCCTACTAAGATTTTGGAGAATGTATCTTCAAAATAATGCTAGAGAAAGTAAGCACATCTTCTCTTTCTGAAAAGTAAAAATAGGATGCTAGAAAGGGCGTGAGAGGTTTTTGGCTACATAGAGGGAATTGAATTTTGTGCAAGTGTGAGTGACTGTGTCATAATTCTCTCCATACGTTGCTCAAGGTCTGTATTAAGGAAAGTCAGGCTCTCTGAACCCACAGTCTGCTTCTGGGTTAAAAAGAGGGGAACTCTTTATTTCTGCATTTGGTGTGTTGGAAGTTCTAGAAAATAATGTTAATAGAACAATGCATGGCTTTAAAGAGAACCTGAGGTTTTTCAAGTTCAGATACTTTATTAACACTCTGTGTGAATATTCTGTCACAGGCATTAGACCAGGCTTGACTGAGTAGATTCTCCAATTCATGTGTTTGTTGAATTACCAGTTAAAGTTTTTGACACCCCCCCCCCCTTTTTCTAGCATTTCTTTATGAATAATGTAGTATCAAAATAGAGCTTGTTCATCTAATTCGTCAGTGTTAACTTTAACAGTGAGTCCTAGTTTTTCTTTTGCCAGGTATGGTCTTAAATTTGCTAGTCTTGAGTGTACCTTGAAGCTATTTTAGCCAAAAATTGGAGTTAATGTTATTCTCCATCTACCAAAAACTACCAACAACATCATTGCATCTCCATCTAATTTTAGGACAGGTGCTCGATCTGTCTTCTAGACTTTTAAAAGACTATTCTTGGCAAGTGCATGAAAGCAAAGCCTTGAGAGATTATGAGAATTTCCACAGAATTAACATACGTGCATGGACAGGTAAAAAGCATGTAATTATGCTGCAAAATTATTATAGGGAAATTTTCTTTCCTTGCCCAGTGTTCTTAGTTTGCATCTGCCATTTTCAGGTAAAGGAAAATATTTGTCTAAAGATAGGAATCATCCTGGATGAGTGGGAAAAATTCTAAGAGAATTATAAACTCTGCCAGTATGTAAAAAAGGCCAAATTGAGACTGGTCATGATTAATCTTCATCTCCTGTTTTGGAGCACTTACTTCTATGGTCTTAAAGTTCTCCCCCTATTATTATTCAGTAAGGTGACTGAACAAGCTATTTTACAATTAAGCAGTCAGTAGTTTAATTCCATTAAAAATACAGCCGAAATAGCAATGTGACTGATTGTTGGACTGGTAGCTGGGCTGATTTCTGGTCAAGTGCTTCCTGCTTCCCCCTGGTGCTGAGCAATTATGTTATCCCATATGGCACTAGATGGGAAACTATTTGCATTTAAAAATATTTGAGACTAAATTCAAAGCTTTGGTCACAAGTCATTTCCTGTGAAAATAAAACTTCAGGCTTGAGGTGATGCATAAGGACTCCTGATATGAAGCGGCATCTTACAGTAGTTTAATTAGATCTAAAAAAAATTCAGAGCTGATTTTATGTTTTGGGGAATAAGGAATTTATTTTTAAACCTAGGGATAGAAATCAGTCTTTAAAATTGCAGCATACAGTTGCAGTATAGTTCAGTTGATCAATATTCATAGTGCCGTTAAAGCAATTAGTACTGTTTATACAGGCTAGATTTTAAAGACTGCAGGCCAGAAGCTGGAATTTTTTTCTAATTGTATGATATTAAATTGTAACTTAGGCTACATGTGGTGAAGTGGTATCATTACAGTAGCATAGTACTCTAGAATAGTTTTCATCTGGAAGTGGTAGATAATCCTTATATATGCTAATGTAAGAAAAGAAAATGATGGTATTAAATATGCCTCTAAGAGTGGGAATGTCTTCATTATCCCCTTAAAACAAATTTATTTTCTTCACATTCTTTGCCAATTCACATTTTAGTTTCATTTATATAGTGATAAAATATCAGTTATGAATGCAGATAGCCCACTTCAAAGCATTCCTATTCACTTTTTGTTCTTCCATGGACCCTTGTTTTCACCTTGCAAATGAAAGTTGCTTGCTGGAAATAGCTACCAATAGGACATTGAAGGGAAATGAATAGGAAGTTTGGAAAGCTGTTAAAATAATCCATTTACTGGTTTTAATAGATTATAAAAAAATACCGGTAACTAGAAGCCAGTAGTACAATAGTCGGTTTAAGGACTGTTTGGTTTTTTTTAAAATATGCATAAAATAAAGGGCAGCATTGTTGGTACACTATGAGCAACAATTTGAAAAGGAAAATCCTCTTTAGCACTGTTGTGGTTTAAGCCTCTCATACAGTTCGCTCACTCACTCCCCCCTCTTTCTTCCCCCCAACTCCTGGGGGATGGGGAGGAGAATGGAAAGAATGCAACTCCCACAGGTTGAGATAAGAACAGTCCAGTAACTCAGGTATAACACAAATCACTGCTGCTACCACCAGTAATAATAATGATAAGGGAAACAACAAGGGAAGAGAATACAACCGCTCACCACCCAATACCAAGCCCAACCCAGCAGTGCAGTGCACCTGCCTCTTCCAGGTTCCTGCCCTCTATTTTTTTGCATCCTGGGCATGACGTGCTATGGTATGGAATACCTCTTTGGTCAGTTTGGGTCAGGTGTTCTGTCTCTGCTTCCTCCCGGCTTCCCCTCCTCCCTGGTAGAGCATGAGACTCAGAAAGCCCTTGGTCAGACCAAACATTACTGAGCAGCAACTAAAAACATCGATGTTATCAACACTGCTCCCGGGCTGAAAGTCAAACCCACAGCACTGCATCAGCTACTAAGAAGGAGAAAAAATGACTGCTACTGCTGAACCCAGGACAAGCGCTTAAGTAAAAAATCAGTATTCAAGTAATTTTAAAGTTGCTCTGAATGCTGTTCTTCCTGCATGACAACCAGTATACTTGTAGTAAAACTGGTTTGGATGGTACTTCGTTCTACTGGCTTAGTTCGTTATTCTATCACAGTTACAGAAGGGTAGATTACTCTCTATCATGTCTCTTTTTTGATATTGGTATTATCTGTTTCAAGCAAGTTACGTTTTTTTTTCATATTATGAAGGCATAAATTTCTCTGTAACAGTTTCTGTTTACTTCAGAATATTTTTTTCTCTTCCACAGAATTATGACTTAAATGATGATACGTTGCTTAATGAAATAAAATTAGCAGATGCTGATCAGTACCAAGTACCAGATTTGTGTGCAGAAGAGCTTGCTGTAATCCTTGGAATATGGTAAGTTAGTTCACAATTACTCAAAAAACCCAAACAGCATGAATAATTGTGATAATGAAGTGGCAAATCAGTGAGGTTTTTTTTTTCCTTCATTATTGTGTACTCTGGCTAAAATAGTATGACTTGCATTATATGTGGGCAGAATTTTCAGTTATCTCAAAGTGAGCTTAGTGTCCCATTCAGAATTTCAGCACTCTTTCATTAGTTGCTATTTTGTTCTTTATCCTTTGCTTGTTCTGTAGCACATTATAATATTTTTCTACCCCTCCTCTTCCCACTTGCCAAAATTTCGAGTTATTTTCTTCTTCTTGTCCCATAAGGTGCAGTGGAAATCATTGGTGGAGAGAAGATTGTTTCCTTTCATATGCCCATTTCTCAGACTGCAGCTTTTTGAAGGGCCCAACACCTGCTTGGCTATATATTTGAAGTCAGATGTCTGTGGCTTCAGCTATGCCTTTTAACCATTCAGCCACCCACTGTAATCAGGAATACATGAGTGGAATATGTACTGTGGCTTCATATTTTCTTTATTCCCTGAGACTTAAGCTTGTCTTTTTTAAGAGGCCACATGTAGATCCAGTTTGAGGACAAAGGAGTGGAGTGAACAGTGGGTTGACATACATTCATGACCAAATCACTTTCAGTCTTTTACACTGACTTAAGTCAAGGTGTTCCCTTTCTTGAGAAGCATTGTCACATGCATTTAATTTTTTAACACAGTGTTGTCTTGTATTCTGAATATTTCATCCCTCCTGCCTCCATCCTTCTGAAGGAAATTTTGTCTATTGGTTTCTTTCCGAAGGGGCAGAATTTGTACTTTACATTTACTTGGCTGCGCAGTAGGTTTCTTCACCACAGTATGTCACTTTGAAACCACAACTGTCATGCTCCAAATAGTGGCTAGAAATTATTTTGACTCCCAGCTCTGTGTGCACATTATAATTAATCCAAGTGGTATGTGAGTTTGTCAGGACTTAAGGCAAAAAGGTCATTAAAGAAACTAAAAACAACCAACAAAAGAAGTTTTCAGTGTTGCTTCCCTGCAGGAATGGTAAATGCCATTCAGAGGGTTGGACACTGTTAAGCAACTGAAACTATTTCAGTCATAGATGAAGACAAGAGTTGGTATCCAGCCATGCTGCAGAAATGCTACTAGAATGTCAGTTTTCAGAACTGTTCTTTGAAGGAAATTTAGTTATAAACCTTGTGACTGAGTGGAGTTTAGGCTTGAATTGCTGACTGTACCCTTGGTGTTTATACCAGCTATTGACATATCAGTTTGCAAGGAAGCATATATATGTTAGAGCATTTAGTGTTGGCTTTTAAACAAAACATACTTCTCAAACCTCAGCTGTAGAAAATTCCTTGGCTTTCTTTTATGCTGGAGAACTTCAGTTCTATAGAGTAACTAATTTTGTAATAACTTGGCTTTAGAATTCCTTTAACTTTCCAAAGCAATTGTAACTAGACTTTGCTTTAGGTCTAGCATCACCTCAATGGCATCTGTTGTTGACTGACATTGTCAGCAGTGGATGTTTTTTCTAATGCAGATAAACTTTAAGAGACTGACCTGGTTTGTTGAAGAAAGACAGCCTGCAGGTAAAGGTTGTGAGTAAATGTGAGAGGTTTTTTTTCCTACATATTTCACTGCGTTTGCTAGTCTTTATTTTACAACAAATGTTACAGAAGTGCCCCTTAATTCAACTGATATATTTGTAGCTAAGTAATGCTAGCTCAATCAGCAGCATGTAGAAATGTTTGTGGATAGCAGAACAGACTGAAAATTATTAGGTTTTGGAAGACAATTACATAGGATCCTATGGAATTACCTGAATATGCGTAATGTTTCCGTCTGTGAAGTAAGCTTAATTTCAAGTAGGTTACAATGATTAAGTGTCTAAACAAAGTACTATTACAATATCAATGCAAGCATCTTGATCTCCTCCTCCCCAGTAACATTTTAAGAGGATATAAAGTATCTCATACGTGTTGTCTTTACAAAAATTGAAGCAATATCTCATGCAGTATGTGTAACCTAGCTTGGAAATAGCATGCATGAGCCTGAGGCCTGAGTCAGTTATATATATGTTTACTTTTTTTTTTTTAGACCTCTCTCTGTTATTCTCATGAAAAATAATAAATTATATAAAAGTAGCAATGTAAACTGTAAGCAGCCAGTCCTCTGTGGCATCAGTAATTTGGGGCAGTTTCCTTTAGAGTGTTTGGCTATGTTATTTCTTCCTCCAAATACTGGACAGTCTGTGGAACTAAATCTAAAAGAAAACATTTGCCTCTTACGATGATGAAACTGTAGCTAAAACAACGTGTGTGGGGAAACCACCACAGTCTGCCTTGTTTACACAAAGGTTTCCTATCTCAGCAAATCCAGATTTTGTAGTATCTCTGTAGGAAGAATGTTGTCTAGAGGTGTCTTCAGGCCATCGCACTGCAGGAGTAATGCAACCTAAAGGAAATACTAGAATAAGCTCCTAGGAGTGCAGAAGCATCACTTGGCTAGGACTTTTTTAGATGAAAATGACTAGTCATGATACTGTAAAATTTATTTTATGGTCAAGCCTTAAGGCTGTGGCCAGAACATTGTATAGTGCCTAGAACTAAACTTTCAGAGGCAAATGGAAAAAGATATTCAAGGTCCAATACAAAAATAAAATAAAAATAAAAGAATGGATTAATGAATGGTTTAAATAATGCATTAATATAGTATAGATGTCTGTCGTGGTTTAAGGTCAGACAGCCAAGCAGCTGCTCTCTTACTCTCCTCCTTTTCCTCCCTCCTGCCCCTGAAATGTGGAGGGGAGAATCGAAAGAATGTAACTCCCTCCAGTTGAGATAAGAACACTCCAGCAACTAAGGAGTTACACAAAGTAACAGCAAGAGTAACACAAACCACTGCTGCTACTGCCAATAATAATAATGATAAGAAAAACAACAAGGGAAGAAAATACAACCGTTCACCACCCACCGACAGATACCCAGCCCTACCAAGCAGTGAGCTAACCCTTCCAAGTAACTGCCCCCAGTTTATATAGTGGGCATGACGTGCTGTGGTATGAAATATCTCTTTGGTTAGTTTGGGTCAGGTGTCCTGTCTCTGCTTCCTCCCGGCTTCCCCTCCTCCCTGTCAGAGCATGGGACTCAGAAAGTCCTTGGTCAGAGCAAACATTACTGAGCAGCAACTAAAAACATCGGTGTTATCAGCACTGTTCCCAGGCTGAAAGTCAAAACCACAGCATCTCACCAGCTAAGAAGGAGAAAAATGGCTGCTGCTGCTGAACCCAGGGCAATGCCAAAATGCTGAGAAACTGAGAGGGGAGTCTGTTTCCCTTGTCAGTTAGAAATAGCCCAAAGTAGATAGCTGTTAGAACAGGCAACAGCATCTGTGTGTCAGCAGCATGGAAAGAAATCCCTTCTCATCACTTGAGAAACCATTTTTTTTAAAAGGGGGAGTGTTTTAGAAGTTCCAAGCAAGCAAAGAGAAATGTTCAATGGCTGGTTATTTCTTTATCTTTTACTGTTTCTCAAGAATCAAATCAGACCAAAATAGTGTGTTATACTGGAGGTATCTCAGCTCAGTTGCACACTATGCACCAGTCTTCAGCTGGTAAGGAAAGCATCAGGAAGCGTAACTTTTGTTTAATAATAATTTATTTTGCATTTGATAATAATATGCAGTTTACAGAATGAGTTGTAGAATCATACATGAAACGGCTGCATAAGCACTGAATAGCATTAAAAAGCTTTTAACGGAATTTTTAAATATGAGCTTTTGAATCAATTGAATAATTAGAAAAATAAAATCCCAGTATACATTTTGGGAAACTTGAGTAGGTGAAACAGGAAAATATTTAGCTACTTGAAATTTGAGAATCTGATCTTAGCTTTCTGTTCTCTAGTCAGTGGAAGAACCAGTAGCTGCAGAGTGTGATCTATTTCACTTCAGGCACTTACTTTACAATGGGTTAAATCGCTTCCTACATTTATCTGTATTTTTGCATGGACTCTGAAGGAAGCATAGACTTTTAGCTAGACTAAAGGCCTAAATTTTACATGGTTAAAGCTAGGTGCTTATTAAGATTTTAGGTATATATGCTTGCAGCCTTCTTTGCACTGTATAGCAAGGTCATGCAGTATAGCTTGTATCAGAAGTATGAGGCAACAGCAGGTAAACAACTGTTTTAATCTCATTTTATAAGAGAGCATTCTCTCTTCCAAGCCATTGAGATGGAAACGATTATGTTAAAGGGACTGTGGAAAGCCAGAGCTTACACATCGTGTCCAATGAAAGTAAAAGCTACAACATAAAATCTTGGACAGCATTTAAAGTCATGACAGTTTTTCTGTTAAATACTTTTTGGCACTCTGGCCAGTCTTTACCCACATGTCATGTAGGTGTAAATTATTACTGTTTTTTTGAAACAAACCAATTACAGGTGCCAGACAATGATCTCACAATGGTCAGTTTGTGGCTGCTTAAAATCACTGCTACAAAATAGATTGCTGTGCACCAGTACAAAAAACTGTGAAGAGGTTCACACTAGGGAAATGAGCTTGCTGTCTTGCTGTTCAAAATGTTCACATGTAAAACATTAATCTATTTAAATACTTATGTGGAACTTCCAACAAGCTCGTAAAGTGATCAATTTATTGGGTTTAGCTCTTTTTCATTCACAAAATTAACACAGTTGGTAAAAACAAACTGTGTAGAAATACACCAAATACACATTAAAATGACTGTGTGGAAAATTTGACATGTCTGTTCTTCATCATACATTTCATGATGGTTAACTGTAGTTATCCAAGGAACTTGAATTTGAATTGTTTGTACTTGCAGAGAGGTAACATGCCAGGAAACATAAGCAAACAGCAGTTGTCTTCAGCCATGTAACTTTACACTCTTCTTCAAGAGTGACTGCAAAAAGATACCTAAGGGTGAACAATAACAGGGCAGGCATGTGTTGTTCCTTTCTCCCTAATATTTTCCCAGCCTCTAAAAAGTGGTTTGCTGAGCCTAATCTGCTTTGTCTGCATGCTCACTGTCCCTTAAATATTTGTCACGATTTGTCTGCCACTGGCTTCATTTAGGACTTGACTCACCTATATCCTAACAATTTTGAAAATCTCTGCAGTATCCCTCTTTGGTTAGTCCTCTTCTAATCAGACATTCCTTTTGTAGAAGTTGTTACATATTTTAAGGCATAAAGCAATTATCATCATAAAATAATTGTTCTAGCTGTTGGTTTCTGAATTTTTCCAGTACTGAGTTACTTTTTTTTGAAATGAAGGCCAAGAACAGAACATACTAGTCATGGGTGAACAAACAAAGGCTTTATGTAATATTTTATTTAGGCTTTGTTATTGATTTGTATACTTTCTGTAGTATACTCCAGTATGTGATTCTGTGTTATTTTCCTAATTAATTACATATTGATTTGCCTTTTTGACAGCTAGCTAGTACTGAGCTAGTGTTTTCATGCAGCTGCAGTGCTGAAGAGGTGCTCTTGAATAGAAATGATTGGATTGGTGCCTACCATTTTTTGTAGAGCCAGGATTGTGCTTCCTATTGTGCTTTGCTTCTTATTTCATTTTATTACCTTTTGCACTATCCTGTTAGGTCTTTCTGCAGCTTCTTATTGCATAATCACATCCTTACTTCAAAGAATATTATTTGTCACCTCAATTACATTCTTCTGTTCCAGTTTGTGTATTAATATTACAGTGTATGGATCACATCACAAAATCTGGATTTTGTGCAGGATTGCACTGGTCGCCTTCATTGGGATGTCTGATTATGTCTCATACCATTTCCCATCTTGTAATCAATTAGTGACCTTTGCCCAGACATTTATTCGTATGTCATATAAAGGCTCAGTTTCTTTTTTAAAATCTCTTTTGGTGAGGGTCTCCTCAAAATATCTTAGAGATCCAAGTTGATTTCATCAAGCAGCTTATGTATATCCTTGTGCTGCTTAAACCTTCCAAAAGCCCCCAACAGGTTTGCAAAGCAGAAATAGTTTTTTACAGATGCCTGGCTGACTCTCCCCCTACGCATTTGTCCAGGTATCTCTAATCCTTCTGTTCATTATATAGTATCTCCTTGCATACCTTCCACATGATATGCTTATGAGCCAGTAGTTTCGCTGATCCCCTGACACCAATTTTAAAGGTTGGCATCGTTTTTGTTGCTCTCTTCAGGCACTGACATAGTTTTAAATGAGGACTTAGGCGCTGCTTTTAGTGTTTCAGCTATCTCGTCCCAAAACTAATTTTGACCTTTTTTTTGTAACTGTTCTTCATCCTGTTAATCCTTCTTAGCATATAGCCTCTTCTGCAGCTTTTTAATTTGAGAACGATTCCCTCTTGTAGTTCTCCCGTACCCAGAAAGGGTCCCTGGGACACATTCTTCTGCAGTAAATGCTAATGCAATGAACTCATAGAGCTTCTCTAAAATGCCTTTTATCCCAGGGCTGTGATTTTGGTCCTGTGGACTCTCAAAATTTTTGTTCCTTCTGTATGGGAAGAAGGATTTAGTATTGATTTTGTCTCTCTTGGTTAGTTGCTCCTGAAAAAAGGTTTTGGAGTCCATAATTAAATTTTTAGGGATATTTTTTTGTTGTTATTGCTTACTATCCAGACTCCTTGATGCTTTCTGTATTGTGTTTTAGTGCAACTTCAGTTATTTGAAGAATGCTGTTTCATTTTTAATAGCTTTTAACAATATTCTTTAACATTTGTCAACTTTCTAAATCAGTTCTTGAAACAAAAATTTTTGAGTTGTCATCTAAAAAGGGATACTTTGGAATGACAGCTATTAGTTCCAGTGTTACAAAGATTATGGCTATTTATGTTGCAAACTATATAACTAGTTAAACTGGATATGCTACTCATTAGGCTGCCAATGTAGACCTGATTAATCAGATTAAAGAATTGGCTGTAAATTGTAAGCTATGGGCAGTTAGCTTTTCCTGATTTGCTAGAAAATACTACTGCAGAATAGATCTTACTTTAAGGTTCTGTTTTATCTGTCTAAAGAATTTCTATTTCTCTTTGTTTTCTTTCCTTCTATTCCATTCAACTACCTAAGACATGATTCTAGAGTGAACAGAAAATACCAGAGGTGAATGATGTGGTGATTAGTGAGTGCTCCTCATGTTGTTATGAAAAGATGCCTGATCAGAAGACCTACAGTAGCAGCTCTTAAATTCCACTCTGATTTCAAATCCTGAAATTGTCTGGGGTGAGCTGCTTAACTTGTTCTTGAAATCAGAACAAATACAGGGCATAGAAGTGAAATGTCTGGAAGATACTCTGACAGGAGCTAAAACTGTCATTAAAAATGTTTGAAAGTAACCTACAGTTCTACTCTAGATTCAGATTTAAAGCACAACTTTAAATTTCATTTGATTTAGATTGGAAAATCATTAAACCAATTTAATTTTTCTCCTGTGTCTCAAGGTTTATATTACTGTATTTATGTGTCTTGAGGCATTTTACATGGATGTGGCAGAAATGGGAATTGGAGACCTATTATAGCGTTGCTTTGATCTGGAAGAACTGCAGCGATATGCTTCAAAAAGCTGTGACAAAAATCTGCCTAGAATAAGGCACAGATTAATCCTTTCTGCTCGAATCAATTTAGGATGCTGAAAAATAAGTTCCAATTTTGTGAAAATCTAGCTGTCGCTTGGTTTACCCATGGCTTTCAAAAACTATGGTCACGTCAGTGTTCTGGCTGCCTTGCTGCTGTGGTGTTCTTGTTATGTTTCAAGTTTTCTTGCTGCCTTCTTTACTTCCCCTTACTCCCGATGAATAGAGAAATGTGGTATTTTTCATCTGAAGTCGCATTTGTATTAGTGACCAGTGTTAAGTGACTTCAGTTGACTACCTCAAGCTGACTTGTAGCTATTTCTGCTAGCAGCTGACGTTAGACAAGGGAAAAAGTGCGTGAAGCAGAGAATTTCTTTATTACTCCCTGTTCTCCTGAAAAATTTTGTCAAGGAAAGAAAGAATCTTGGAGTACACCATTAGCTATTGGCTTCCAACTAGACTTTCTGCTACTTATCACAACCTTCTGGGCCTACCTGTCCAGCCAGTTTTCAGTTCACCTCACTGTCTGCTTATGAGCTTCTTAATGAATATCTGATGAAACCAGTGCTGAAAGCCTGACTGAAGTCCAGGTGGGCAATGTCACCTCTCTCCCCAAATCTACCAAGCGAGTCATTTCATCATAGAGGTTATAAGTTGATTAAACATGACTTTCCCTTGGTGACTGTCTGCTGACTCCTTCCTCCATTTGTTAGGAAATGTCTTCAAGCACAATTTGTTTCATAGCATTTCCAAGGAATGAGGTGAGGTTAACCTGGGTCCTCCTTGCCGTTCCAGAAGACGAGTAATATTTGCTTTCTGTTGTCCTCAGGAACCTTTGTTGATCGCCATGTCATTTTAAAGATAATTGATTTTTTTTTGACAGGCAGCCTCTATTCTGTACCTTGTTCTTGTGGCTAGTAACAACTTTTAATCAAAGTATTGATCATTATTTCCGTTATGGTAATTGTATCATATTTACTAAGAAGAATTAACAAAGCAAGAAGAAAGTCAGACTGCAGCAAAGTCTTGTGTCCGAACTAAGGTATGTAATGTAGGGAGCATAATTTCAATCTGTGACCTATCATCACAATTAATCTTTGGAATTATAACATACAATATGAAGCTTGCTGCAAAGTTAAGGAATAGTGTGATGAAATTAAGTTTGTTTAGATTGCCACTATGTAGCTTTGGTGATGGTCAATACTCTGTGCCATGATTTAGAATATATTTTCATGTGATACTTTTTTGTTTTCACAGAGAGCTTGAATATTAGCTATGGTGCTCTTTGTGCCACTTAGAGTTGTCTCTTGTAGTGGACATGTAAATGTTAGTGGTCTGCTGGCTAAAGAGAACATCCATCCATGTTGAGTTGTAAGCCCAGTTTCATCTTCTCTGTAAACATGTCCAACTGTGAATAAAATAATTTAATTCTTATCTCTGTATATTCTTCTGGTTTTCCCCATTTGTGTACTACAAGCTAGTGGTAATGCCAGTTAGTAAGAGATGGACCCTTGTGGTCATGTACCTAGAGTGACTAGAAAGAGGGTGTTTGATTTACACTTTGGGACTTTCTGATATTGAGTGGCGTTGTTTCACAGAATCTGTATCCACTTAGTCATAGAATTTTAACTGAAAGCAGACCACTGTATAAGCAGAGAATGTATTTAAAACTTACAAGTATTTGTAAAATTGTTATTCCCGTGAGCTTAAACTGAGTAAGATGTTTCAGTTTAGAATAGTATTAGAAAAGTATTACTAAAGTATCTTGGTCCGCTAAATGGTTCTTTTTGTTCTACGACTGCTCTTAGGTCTAGGCTGCCTTCTGCACATACCATGCTCCCATTTGTCATTGTAACAGTTTTCCAGAATATACTTTATATTTCTGCAAGCTTGAAAACTGTTCTGTATAGCAGTACAGTAAAGATTAAAATAGCATTTTGTGTGTGTGTGTTTTTATTTCCTTTACAGTATAGACCTTCAAAAGAACAACCCAGTACACAAATTAACTGAAGAGGAACTTCTGGCTTTTACTTCAGTAAGTAACTTTTCCTGACTTCTTAGTGAGCATGTTATCACTTACTCTGTAAGTGAAGTATCGAGCAGTAACCTGTTAATCACATTAATCTTGAAACTGTAAACACTCTTTTTAGTACTCAGTCATGTCATTAAATTTTGCTTATTTCAAGAAATTAAAGTGATGCTGCAGTTCAATCCAGCCATCATCATGTGGGATAAGCTTGACACTGAAAAATTTAATTTCACCTGAAAACAGAACTTTTTTGTTTTAATTTTTAGTAATTCTGTGAATTAGAATGCAGTATTCAACTGTGCATTTTTATAGCAAACACTTCCTACAGCAATGGTGTTGAAAGTGTCCTTCTTTAAACAGTCTTTAAATGGAGTTTGAAAGGAATTGCAGCTTTGTTCTTCCAGATTTATTCAGTCCATGTATCAGATGTTCTGCTTTGGCATGTTTATTCCTGGTTCAGTGGCTGATTTGTTGCAGAACAATTCTGTAGCTTCCAAAGTGCCTTGAAAATTCTAAGTTGGTATTTTTTGACTTTGTTTGCTTTTTTTCATTCAATGCTTTAAACATTTTACTTTTCTTTCTTCTTGCTTACGGGGCTTCTGATGAGAAGTTCAATGCAATTCTTATC
>JAOEHY010009859.1:0-14740 GCA_025447955.1 Psilopsiagon aurifrons
TGCTGCTACCACCAATAATAATAATGATAAGGGAAATAACAAGGGAAGAGAATACAACCGCTCACCACCTGCCAACCGATACCCAGCCCGACCTGAGCAGTGATTTAGCCAACCGATACCCAGCCCGACCTGAGCAGTGATTTAGCCCTTTCAGGTAACTGCCCCCAGTTTACATACTGGGCATGACATGCTGTGGTATGGAATACCTCTTTGGTCAGTTTGGGTCAGGTGTCCTGTCTGCTTCCTCCTGGCTTCCCCTCCTCCCTTGCAGAGAATGAGGCTCAGAAAGTCCTTGGTCAGAGTAAGCATTACTTAGGAACAACTAAAACACTGGTGTGTTATGAGCGCTGTTTCCAGGTAAAAAGTTAAAACCACAGCACTGCACCAGCTGCTAAGAAAGAGAAGAAATGACTGCTACTGCTGAACCCTGGACAGCATCTAAACCATGCTTTGGACAAGACAAGCAGGAATACTGTCACATCACTGCTGAAGTGACTTCCCTGAGGTAGTTACATCTGTATGCGTTGCATACATACATAGTACGGAAATACCAAACTGTCTGAAAATGTTAGGTAAAATTGGGTGCTCTGCAGATGCTTTCAAATATCTGTCCATACCATTAGTATATGGCTTGGATGCTGCCTAGCTTTATTGAAGTAGTCCAAGTTTATGTCTTAAAAAAAACCCAGCATTTTAAGAAGCACAAGTGCTTGGATTATATGTTGGTTTGGTGTGTTATTATTGTGTTTGCTATGCTACTCCTACTACTTTAAAAAGCTTATCTAAATGTAGTGGACAGTGGTGTGGTAGATGATGTGGGACTAGATACAGTCTGGCTGGTTTGCAAGCAATAACCATGGTGTGATTTTTATTGCTAAATAATCAGAGAGAAATCATCTATTTAAAATGCTTAGCCACGTAATATGTGACATTATTATGTAGTTACTAATGATACAGTGTGGGTTGTGGAATTTTATGCCACCAGTGTTTTGCTTCCTTTTGAATAAGTGAAGCTAATGTCCAAATGGCAGTTCAATTGCTTCCACCACTTTTGAAGTGTTACTAATTAAAGACACGTTTGAAACACAGCAAATCAAGTCTAAATGAAGTAAAACCTGGACTATCCACATATGGCATGCAAAAAGGGTGCAAAAATAAGCAGATTTGCTGAATGCCTGCAATATTAATGGTGTAGGCACACCCAGCCTGTCAATATTTGATTTAGGAATACTTTCATTTAGTACCAAATCCAAGTTCAAGTCCCTTCTGCTCTTCATGGCCTGCTCCAGCATGGATCCCTTCCATGGGGTGCAGTCCTTCAGGAACAGACTGCTCCAGCATGGGTCCCCTTTGAGGTCACAAGTCCTGCAGCAAACCTGCTCCAGTGCAGGTTCCTCTCTCCAAGGGCCACAGGTCCTGCCAAGAGCCCACTGCAGAAGGCTTCGTATGGTGTTACAGCCTCCTTTGGGCATCCCCTTGCCCTGGGGACCTCCATGGGCTGTAGGTGGGTATCTGCTCCACCATGGACCTCCATGTGTTGCAGGGGACAGCCTGCCTCACCATGGTCTGCACCATGGGCTGCAGAGGAATCTCTTCTCTGGCACCTGGAGCGCCTTCTCCCCTGCTTCTTCATTGACCTTTGTGTCTGCGGGGTTGTTTCACATGTTCTCTCCCTTCTCTCCAAATGCAGTTTCCCCTGCACAGTAATTTTTCCCCCTTCTTAAATATGTTATCTCAGAGACACTACCACCGTCACTGCTGAGCAGTCCCTTCTCCAGTGGTGACTCCATCTTGCAGCTCTCTGTCATCAGCTCTATCAGGCATAGGGGAAACTTCCAGAAGCTTCTCTTAGAAGCCACCCCTGCAGCACCCCCCACTACCCAATCATTGCCAAGCAAACCCAATACGGACCTTAAGCTCACTTTAAGCCACCTTTCTTTTGATCATCAATTTAATATAATAGTAATGAGCAAATATTTAGGATGTAGTGTCCATAATTTTTTATTTGTTTTTGCACAGTTTATACATTATGGTTAAGTAAATATGACATGTTCTCTTTTCCATGTGTAAGTCTCCTTCCAGTTTAGCAAGGGTCTATTTCTACTGTATTTCATTCCTCGGAGATGTCTCCACTGATGGCTGCATTATGGCTTCTAAAAGCAGGGCAAATATGACTTACAAATGGTGGTAGACTCACACCAATTTCCTGTTAAGGAGAGGGCAGAGGCAAGGGGAGAGCAAACTCCTGTACCAGGGGTGAGAAACACAGCTGGAAAGCATGGGCATAATCAAAGTCTTCGCACAGAAGGATGGTGATAACGCTGCCAGACCTTTTCCTCTCCCTGTTCTGTTTTTATTCTTTGGGATTTTTCTTTGGCTTTAGCCTTTCTGTTTTATCTCATACTGAGATATTTGGTAACAGAGGTGTAATCCTTGTTGGGAAACAGGCAAAGTGAACAACCAAACCAAGGCAGGTTCTTCTGTGTTCAGCAGCTCATTGAACACATGGAACACTGTTGGTCTGATTTAAGTTTTTATATCTATACTTGTAAAGAATAACCTCAGGCACCTCAGTATTACTATGATGACTAATGAAAAATCCTTTTGTTTGTAATTGGGCATTGATTCTTCCTTTATCCTTCTGCATGAATTCATGCAGCACACTGTCCTCCATTTGCAAACTCACACTGGGGAAAACATTTTCTTCTGATAGCTGCTTTTTGAAATTGTGGCCTCATTTTTGTCTTTCCTGAAATACTCTGCAGGAGAGAATGTATTTAAATCCTTGCATTTCCAGAGTTAACAAAAGCAGCACTCAGAGCAGGACTGTGTTGCTGCAGAGGGGCAGGAAGGGTGGAAGTAGTCTCTGTGCTATGAACCTCATGACTAGGGTGTGGGACGTGCAAAGACTGATTGCTTGAAAACGAGATGAGAACTGTGGCTGTTCTCAGAAAAGCAGAACAGGCTTTCTGGCTGAACCACTGCAAATGATCCCTTTGTCTCTTGATTTGGATCATATATCTAGTGCTTCTCACCTTTTCCCTATAAGAAACACATAGCCCCCCTTATCCCCAAAATAAGCCTACCTGATGTACGAAGAATATAGATAAATAATAGCAATTATCTGTCTTGATGCATTACTTTGACTTTGCCTGTGGCTTTTCCTTGGAACAGATTGGGTTGGGTGACTTAAATGGCAGTGGACAACAAAAGACTAAACAGTTGCTTTGTAGAGTAACTCATTTAGATGACTGACAAAATGTATGTCTTGTTGAGTTTATGGCTTGCAAAAGGAAAAATCAGTAATTTTGAGACACCATGAATGTATTTTTATAAACACAAAGTATATTCATATGAATAATGTACTGGTTTTGTGTTTATTTGTCTTTCTTTGTAGCAGAACAAATGCATGGTTCTCCTGTAAGTTTAAAAGCAGTATCTTTCTTCTTCACAAAGTAATTCTTGATCTGAGTAACAGGGAGCTGATGTTAATTTTATAAAGTGCATTCTTTTTGCCGTAATTCCCATGAAAAAGGTATTCAGCTGGATGAACACTTGGAAAATTTTAATGGGACCCTTGAAATCTGTTGGAATTCAGCTTCTTTAAAAAAAAAAAAAAAAAAAAATGTCCAATGGAAGCTGTGAAAGTATCAGAGATACTTATGCCTTAGAGGCAGTTTTTCTTCCATACATAATGGTGAACCTCCGCTGTTATAATATGTGAACGTTTAAAATATTCTCTTTGTTAAACTGAAGCTCCTACTTAGAAGTATGTGATTTGGGCTCTTTTTGTTTGTTTTGTGTGACTTACATTATTATTCTTGACCAGTATTCATATGATTTTCATAGCACTTTCTTTTTGGTGTTTTATTTTCCAGTCTTTTCCTGGCCCAAGTCTTGAAAGTGAAGATTTTAACATACCTCCTATAACTCCTCCATCATTGCCTGACCACTCCCTCGTGCACTTGAATGAGATAGAGTCTGGGTACCACTCTCTTTGTCATCCTATGAACCACAACGGCCTCCTTCCATTCCACCCACAAAACATGGATCTACCTGAAATTACAGTTTCCAACATGCTTGGCCAAGATGGAACCCTGCTTTCCAATTCCCTCTCTGTGGTAAGCATTTTCAGTTTTTCCTTTCTGTTCTGCTTTAAGTTGAGAAATCGTGCAGATACGGATGTGTTTGAAATCCTCCAAGAGGCCAGCTCCTGCACCACACAAGTCATGGAGTGAGCTGGCTTGACTCTGGGTTTCACATCGCACTCCCTATGTCAAAGCCTCTCCCACCTCTGGAGGCAGTGGGGCTTTTACAGCCAGGTTCCTCAAAGCCAGGATGTTACCCACGGCCTTGAGTAGAATTACTCACACTTTGCATGGATGTAAATAATGACAAAAGGAGGCTGAAGGCTTTGACTTCTGCTGGAGCAGGATTTGGATCCAGATGGCTGTTGTTCTGTGTTTGTCTGACGAGGCTCTTTCCATTCTCATTTGCATGTGCTGAGAGCTGTACAAAAATTTAATATCTTCTTTCTTGTTTACCGCACATTTGGAAAACAGCAAATGTTATTTCTGATTCTAGGCCAAATCTTATAGCCTTTTTACAGTTCCCGGTCCTTAGCCAGCCAGAATCCAATTGAAATGACTGGACGATTTGCTTATGAAGTCTGTCAGATAGTCATTATGGTCATAATCTTGGGAAGCCTGATATTATAAATCACTTCTTTGAATGTTAAATTGCTTGCAACAACTGCAGAGCTACTTTACATGTTACATTTTCAAGTGGGCTCTACAAATAATTAGTATACTTCTGGCATAGCAGCTCCAGACAAGATTATTTCACATCAATGTGCAATTCTAATCCAAAGAGTTAAAAATCCCATGGGAGAGGATGGGGCCTGGCATCGTTTGGGGTTCACTGGACTTAAGGCACTCTGCTAAATGAGCTGCCCAGGAACTGCAGATCTGGACAGCTGAAGTTAAGGATATGATGTTCTTAGAGATCCAAGGGTCTGTCCTTCTCACAGAAGGATCAAAAGCTTAGGGCACTGTGTCCCAGTTGGGAGGCTCTGCACTTAGGGGATGAGGCTGTTTAGGTTTCCAGCTTGCTAGATCCCCATCACATTACCAAAACAACCCCAGATCAGCCCTGGGAACCTGGGAGCTGAGGTAGCATATGGAGCTTGGGGAGCCTGGGGCCTGAGGGATCTAGGCTTAGCACCCCATCAGCCCCTCTGACTAGCAGCCCCAGAGCCAGGGGCTGCAAGTGGCTGGAAAACAGTTAGTTTACAAGGACAATCTACCTTGTCACAGAGCAATTAATGAAATTGAATTAATTTAATTAGTTTAATCAATTAATTAAAATAAAGCTGCCTTGATTTCAAGGAGCTTTGCTTTCCCTCCGAGGATGTCCCACAAGCTGTACTGTAGTGGGGGCTAGGCTTGGCTTCTGGTGTGCTGCTTAGTTACTGATTTACAGGGATGTTGCACGCATTGTGTTTGAGGTCAGAATCTGACCCCAGGGTTTGTTCAATAATGGGAGGAGGAAGGGAGAGGCAGATTTTTATAAGGATATATATATACATCATATATACTTCATATATGTGATATATATATCATATATACTTTATAGAAATGGTCTGAGTTTTGCTTGCATTTCTGCAAAGCTGATGGCATACGTAAAAAAGCATGAACTAAATTTTATGTGGGATTCTGAGAATCAGAGCTATGAAAGGACTTGAAAAAGTAAGTGAAACACTTGGCACTCCAGTCAAGATAAGCAGTATTTCATTGTTTTGACCTCTTTTGAGCCATGGCTGTGGCTCAAAACTATGCATTCTTTTAAGCTCTGATGTTCCACATTAACCTCTTGCGGCAAGCTCTGAACAAAGGGCCTTGAGAGTTTGTAGATCATCACAGTAAATTATTGCATTGAGGGCAAATACAAAAAAGCTAAATAATATATCTAGGCAATTTTGCTTTGGGAGTTAGTGGATTTCAGAAAAAAATTACAATCAGATGTCAAAAAAATATATTCTAAGTTTTAACAGTAATTTCTGAGGATTTGTTCAATAAATAAAGCATGATCCTTGAAGCACCATGGGCTAACTTGCATGCCCTTTGCACACAAGAGGGCCTCTTAACTAGCAATACTTTTAACTCAAGCTGACTTGAATGTCAAGGGGATTAAGCTACACCTCCTGTTAGCACAACTGGTAGGAAGTTAACGCCATGTTTTTGTACGGTTGAAACAGTTTGGCAGTATAGTTCCTCTAATTTGAATTTGGTAACTTGAGAGAAATTAACTTGAGGGAGATAATTCAACTTAACTCTTCAGTGAATTCACTGACTTCTTCAGTGAATAGAATGGACCCATTGTCCTTGTGGCTTTCCATTGATGAAGGCAGACAAAGGGTTTTGTGGAGTTAACATTCTTTGCCTAGCTTTGAAGCTCTTCTTTATAACCAAAGCCTTTTACATTTTTATTTCAGTATGACTCTTTTCTCTTGCTATTACTCATCTCTAAGTTTCTTTTTTACTGTATCATCAAACTCTGATCCCTTTAACAAGTACTTGCCTAAATCACTTTTATATTGCCTCACATAGAAAATAATGTATAAGTTTTGCCAATCTATCTAAACCCTTGGTGCCATATAATTTCTGGTATATCAACTACCACTTAGTGTATTTGGAAACCATGTATCTCACTTCATTTTTCAGGGAACTAATGAATATTTTTAGAAAAATTATTCTTAGAAGTGAATCTGTTGGCTGTTCCCTATCCTTAATTAATCTCACATCTTCAGCAAATTTTGCTTATATGGGGACAATTTCAGCTGCACTGCAATATGTCTCCAATTGAATTTGGTCTTCAGGTTGGTTTCTTTTTTCCTTTATTACTTTCACCAACCTTTCTTTTAGCTAGTTTTTAACCTATGGTGGTATTTTAGCATTAATACCTTCCTTTTTGTCTGTGTTAGCACTGGTGAATGGTTTCCAGCTTGTGTTTCTATAGAAAAAGCATTAATTAATGCTAGGCAAATGAGAGAAAGGAAAACACATTTGCTCAGAAGCCAAGTAGGAAAATAGTTTGTACACCGAGTGTAGCATTTTTCTTTTATCTCAAATGCCAGGTGTTTTCAGATGAGGATTTCTGTGATTTTGGACAGATGGAAAATTGAGGATGCACCCCTCCTAAAACCCCTTCAAATCTCCCCCCATTAGAAGTCTTGGTTTCATACTGTGCAGCTCTCCCTGCAAGCTGCAGATGAAATCCCTTTGAGTAAGGATTGCAGGATTTGCCCCAAGCTCTGTAAGGATTCCCCTCTGTGGAAGTGCTTAAACACACAATAAGAGCCCACTACCAGCTCAGTGAATTCTTATTAGGGATCAGCTTCTTACAGATTTTTTACACTGTGGGAATTCTTTCTGAGAAATTTTACAATGCTGGGAGATGAAAATTTCCTGTTGCCATTTACTGTGCCTGGTGCTTAAATTTGGAATTAGCCTTCTTTGAAGTTTTTTTTTTTGATTGATTTGACTTCCTATTGCACCCCACTGCTTAAAAAAAGCCAACAAAACCCAAACCCAACAAAAAAAACCAAAACACGAAAATGTCTATTTCTTATTATAATGCTGTCAGTTCATACATTGGCTTCTATGTTTGTATGTTTCTGTTTTCTGCTTAGGTGACATACGTATATATACATGTACATGCGCACTAATTTATACCATGCTGTCACATTTAGATTTCTTTAGACGCTCATTATATCCAGATATTGGGGTTTCAGAAGTCTGCAGAATGTGACACATAGTGATATGAGCGCACAGTCCAGCCCCAGCATGGTCAGCTACATGTGGGAGCTCTCTAAAGTCCTCCTTCAAAATAGACATGACTTCTATTCCTGCTTCTTAAGTGTATCCAATTAGGTATAGATAGAGCTGTTTACAGAAAGTGTAGTGCCAGTCCTGTAGGCATGTTTGTTTCTATATAATGGAATAGGGATTTCTTCCTCATTTACTACAGTTGAAGTTAGCACTGTGTAGGTTTGATTCTGTTCCGGTTGGGGCTTGACCTGCCAGCACTTCTCTGCATCAATTTTCCTGAAATACTCCAAGGACCACAAGAAATACCCTTCTGACATTTGCAAACAAATGAGTGTATATACCATCCCAATGAGAATGTGTGTTTATCTGTAAAAATGCTTGTGGTTGTGTTCTATAAAATTAGTTTTACTGTGTGTTCTTTTTATCAGCAAAATGATGGACTCTACATCTTCTTTAGTATATCCTGTAGATGATTGCTTTTTCCTCCAAGAAACCCAGGGTTAAAAATCTCAGTGCTGGTTTTATATAGAGGAAAAAAAAAAAACTATTTTTGGAATGCTTTCATTTGTAATCTTGTGCCGATCTTTTTGAAAATGTGGCTTATGATGGTATACTATAGAAAATTTACAAGAAAGAAATAAAAGACTCTAGTTTCTTGAAATGCTTCAAATTTTGGGGTTTGAAGTTTAAAGTGGAAAGGATGTTAAAAGGCAATAAAATCATGGGATTTATTTCCCAAATGCTCTACTTGTGCTAGTAACAAAAGCCAGCATAATGTATATCGTTAGGTTTATTGTCATTTTTAGTATACAGTCAAGGCACACTTTGAATTCAAAGGCTACTGTACAACTGTTTTGACAACCACCACATCAGTAGGTAATGTGCAGGACATATGAAACTGAAGCAAAAAATTTTCTTTAGGTCTATAGGGAGTACAGTACATCAATGAATTCAAATATATTAGAGCAGCATGAATTTCTAATGCATTGCTCTTATGGAAAAGACCACTGGCATATTGAATAATGCTGCTTTCAAAGCAGAGCAGAAAATGTGATTACAGACAATTTCATTGCTGTTTTTAAAATAAATATTTTCAAAATCTTGAAGTATTTTATTTCATGTAATGCATAAAATAGGTAACAGTGGACTAGAGCTAAAGATCTTCTAGGACGCGGAAGAGTAGATGATGTCAGCTATAATTACTCAGATGTGGAATAATAGAAGCATTAGTTTAAAATAAAATGCATGTCACAAAGGCCCATGTCCTTATATTAAGAAAAAAAAAAGGCAATAAAACCCTTTTTTTTCTTTTTTCACACTTTGACAGAAGAATAAAGGCAATGAATAATTATTTAACATTATGCCCCAATTCATCAAAGCCTGAACAATTACATTATACTTTTTCATGAATTATATTTTTTAGATATGCAGCCCATGAGAGAGTAATATCTTAAACAAAACGTGGCACTGTATAACAAGGAAGAAGGCAGACAGCTAGTTTTTTTCCCATTTTTCATCTCAGGTAGAATGATGCTAGTATTTCTTATTCATAGTACAGTTGATAATAAATCCAACAGAGGAGACTGTTGTTGTTGTAGCTGGGATGTATTTAAGAGATTTTGGTTTTGCAGTTTCATACATATTAGTTTAAATTCAGTATTCATGACTCATCTTGAGGCTGACCTATATGGGTGATTTTTTTGGCACCTTTAAGTGTTAGTGCAAACTACTGACTCAAACAGAAATTTTATTTCTGATGAACAAGATGAATAACTTTTATAACAAAACAAAAGATTTGCCCCTTCTATCCCAATTGTTGAGATTTGAATCATGCTTGGGTACTTTTTTCTTAGCTTGTGTTGCATGCAAGTGATAGAAGATACTTTTAGTCTCTGGTGAATACTTCACATTTGTGCCTCATTACCAGGCTCTGGTCTTCGGTTTACATCAAAATTTACTGTTATGCTACACAGACCTGCTGCTACCCCAAACTTTATTGCAGTGAGTTATTGCCATCAGAGCCACCAAATCATAAAGCTAAGGTCATGGAACATCTTGTGTTAAAGTATTTTTTTTTTCTTTTTATTAAGCAACTTTGTATTTTTGCAGGATTCTTTCTTTTCTTTTTTGAAAACAAAACAAAACCCACCATATTTTACAAGCTGGATTTTCTCACTGAAATAAGCCTTGTGTGGCAAAGGGTTACAATAGTTTGTGTATGTTTTGTTAAACAGCCTAAGCATGGGGATACACAGCCAAATCTTCAGCTGATGTCAGTCAGCATAACTTTATTGTCTTCAGTAGAATTATGATGATTTATTCCATCAAGGGCTCTGGGACATCATGTTTATCTTTCCTTCCTTACTTCCAGTGTCTGCTCCAGTCTTTTGTTATCAGAAAGACAACAGAAAGGATATGCAAAGGAGCTGTAAGATGTAACTTGATCAAGGTTTTCTAAATACCTGCATATTGCATGTTTACTAGTAAAAGACTCTTCATGGGGCTACAAAAAAGCATTAACACACGTGATATCTGCAAATTGCAGCTGTACAAAATCAGGTCTGAAATAAAGCATACATTTTTTAAACAGTGATAAATATTTACCATTTAGATAATGTACTGTGGGAAGTCTCTGGTTCTCTGTACCTGAGCACTGAAATCAGAAAGATGTGCTTTATCTGGAGCTGCTCTAATGACTCCCCAGCTACAGTGGAGGGACCAGAACCTTCCTTTGGGTCGCATTATACCTTGGGGGCTCTTGGTAGTAAGCATTAGTCCATGCATACATGGTAGGCGGAATATCACTAGTAGCACCCTCTACAGTTTTTCCCTCCCAAGAGAAAATCAGCAGAGTGGAAGAAAGTACCCAGTGGGTGCAGGCTCTCAATGGACCCCACCTTCTTGAGGTCAACTAGGACTAGAATTGCTATGAAAATATTTGTGACTAGTGTTTTTCATGAACTTAGCTTTTTTCTGGTATTAAAGCTATACTTTATTTCTGTAAGTACTAAGAAATTACCTTAAAGACAGAGCAAGCAAATACTTGCTTTACTTGTCCTTACTGCAGGAAAATACTTGTACACAAATGACCAGAGCTCTTTTTAGAATAATTCCAGGTCTTATTTTTAAAATTGCTAATGAAACTGTTGATTCACTGTCAACTGGGAAATACAGCATTCTGCTTTTTTGACTGTGGTTGTTGCGACTCCATGTTGCTCACATATTTCACAAATACAGTAGGGAAAAAAATTCAGTATAATTTCAAGAAGAAACAAGATGGCAGATTTTATTTTTGAAATGGTTTTCTATAGAAAATGCTCTGGTGAACTTTTTTTCACAGCAGTTACCCATTGTCTGATAGGAATTTATTTGCTACTTAAAAAAGAAAGTAAGGAAAAAATAATATGTGTAGCAGTATTAATTATGGTTTCTTAGACTTTAACCAGATAGGCATAGGCTAAGACATGATGAATGTGGCATGGAGAGAAAGCTTTCAGTTGCAGGTGGCAAATTATACAACACCTCACATGTGAAGTACTCACAGGAGTGATTAATGCATAAGCAGCATCATAGCTGCAAGTGTCAAACAAAACAGATAATAGAGTATGCAAATAGAGAAAAAATAACTCTCAGAAAATGTCAGAAATTCATGGGTTTCAGCAGCAGAGATTGTTGACTTTAATCTGCTGCTTTTAACATTGCATGTAGTTGTCAAGTAAGGCACAATAATGAAATGTTTCTGAAGACTCAGTCTTGGCAAAAAAAAAATATCATAGTGATCTTAAGCCTGTAGATGGAATAGAAGTGAAATGTCTTTCTAAGAAACTGTGAAGATGCTCTGCGGAGAGAAAATGGAAGAAGCCCACAATGCAGATGAAGGGAGAGTTTTGTGCATCAGGTTGAGTAGCCTCTCTTTCCACCTGATTAATTATTTAAATGCATTTATTCTGAGTCCTTGAAATTCCAAAGCAGTTGAGAAAGGCTGCACATTCCTTCATGAATTCTTACTGCATTCATCATCTCATCTCAACTTGTTCAGGGAGTAGAAAGATAACTTTGTGTGGATGAAACTGGTGCCGCTATGGCATGCACTGTCTTAACTCAAGCTGCTATTTGCGTGGTGTGTGCTGCATGACTCTGGTGAAAGCTGGGATATCAGCAACTCGGAGCTTCATGCTGGTGTCACCTGCTAGAATGGGGTGTGAGTTCTCATTGTCTAGTCTTCCCTATATAGAGTCATAGTTACTTAGCCAAATGCTTAATTCACATGGACAGAAAACCTACATTCTTGGCTTTTTTGATTTTTCTGGGTTGAAGGCATTTAAAAGACCTAACTCATAGGCTCACAGAGGTTTTTATCTGTTTAAATGTGTTTAGAGAACTTAAAGTATCATTGTTTTAGTTTTCCACTGATTTTGTGCAGCAGGAAGGGAAGAAAAAATTCTGCTCGATAATGTCTTGAGATTTGGAGAAATAACAATAAGTAAGAAAAGAATTTCTTATTTTTATCCCTTGTTCTTCCTCAAGGCAATTAAACACTTCTTAAAGTGTAGGGATATCTACAGCTCTTCGGGTCCTTTCAATAACATGAAGATTCATTTTAGATTTGTGCCTGCCTCTGTCTTTTCCTCCCTTTATTTATACAACGTCTGTACAGACATACTCTGTAAATGCCCTTTCTCATGTTGGGATTCCCTGGGGACAGCATGTAAATCCTTAACCTCTACTGCTAGTGTAACACTGTACTTCATCCACATGTGCGCAACTTAGGATCTCTGTAGCCTGACTTACACATCTTTGAACTGCATTTATAGCATGTTCTACCTGCTGCTGCTTCTATATTTCCACAATGAAGATATTAAAATGAATGTTCTTAATTTTATGTTCATACATTGGATACATTTACAGAAAAAAAGGACAGAGTATATGGTGGCAGCAAGAAGAGCTGTGAAGAAACACCTTTAAGGCACGCTCATACATATCTTTCAGTTAGAAAAGCCACAAAGATAGACCCTTTTCTGTCTAAAATCAAGTAAACAAAGGCATTACAGTTTCTCTTATGTATTACCAGTTGTACCCAACATTCCTATTTCAATCAACCTGAAGGGAAGGAAAAGAGACAAAGGAGATGCTACATGTAGTGGACGTGGTAGTCTGTGCCTGTCCTGGTCTAGAGCTGATGGGGACTGCAGTGCTCAGGGTACATGTATACATAGATACATGGATACACACATATATATACACATATATATTTTTTCGTGTATATGTATGTATGTATCAGATTATTAATCACATAAGCCCTCTGCTGGAAAGGGAATGTAAAAGACAGGATGTAATATCTGCAACATCCCTCCTTCTCCCCAAAATGTGGATCCATATTGTATGTTAAACAAAGTCTGACAATAGAGCCAACTTAGTGACAGCAGATGCAACAGATTTAATTATCATGCACATATATGCACATGTCTCCACCATAGAATTCTTTTGCTAAAAATTATGGGCTATAAGTGAGGTTGCAGTGCCTGACAGTATCTTTAATAATAGAACCTTTGGTATTTGAGTCAATTAAGGAAGTAGCCTAGTTGTTAAAGTGAGACATGGCATACCTAATGGATGACAAGATGAGGTTACTCCATATCCCATCTTAGAAAATCCACTACCTGACAGTGGTGATATCAGGCTACAGGTGCTTTCACTTCATCTTTACGAAAGTGATTTAAACTGAAAACACCTTTGAAATTAGATGTTCTGCTCCTTTATCAAAAAAGCCTTTTGCACGGAGGATTTGCAGGATCAGGCCCTTGATGAGAATGCAATACTTTTTTATTCAGAGATGGGACTTCCTTCTAATACACTTTAAGATTGCCTCCATTCACACATAAAGAATTTCAGAGATTAACTCAGTAACTAAGCTTCAGTTTCCTACATGTGCCCTAATACTCAAGTGTGGAATCTCAGTTTAATGAATTTTATTACACTCCCCTTTCTTATGAAGTAGCATAAAAAGTGTTTAGTGCAATAGGCTTAGCGCTGATCTGGATATTAAGTGCAGCTTAAGTTGCCCAACAGAAAGTATGCAGCGTAAAATAACCACTGGCAAAACTTTTTGAAGTTTTTTTTTCTTTTTAAATAAATAAAGCACAGCATTTCAGAACCAGTGAAGTGGCACTCTGATCTTCTGCAGCACCTTTTTTGTTTCTTGAAGTGCTTTGTAGCCTTTAACTAGCTACAAAGGTAATATACTAATAACAGTACAAATAGATATTTGCAATATCAGTTCCTCATATCTGTCAAGAACTTTATTCTAGAATAGAAATACATTTACTTTATTAAAACCCCAATAAAATGTAATTCAAAATATAAAAATACAAGTTGTCAAAGGCTGAAAGAGACAGATCTTAAGGGAGAGGAAGAGAATGACTCTAAATTATGGGACCCATAATAATGAAAGTATTACCAGGAGGTTGTTTCGTATCTGATGAAACACAAAGGTGGTCAGCAATGTGGTAACAGGCAGCTTTCAACATCAGAAATGTCAGAAGTCCTCAGATGTAATAAAGGCAGAAATAAACAGTCACGTGTTATACGTCTAATATAAAGCCATTACAGTGACTGCATATAATGACAGCTGAGACCTGTCAGGTATTATGCAACCTGAAAGTGATAACAGTAGCCTTATCAAGGTAGCATTATCAAGTAGCATTATCAAAGAGGTGATCCTGCCCCTCTAAGGCGGGAATCCTGCCCCTCTACTCTGCTCTCATGAGACCTCACTTGGAGTACTGTGTGCAGTTCTGGTGTCCTTAACATATAAAGGGCATGGAACTGTTGGAGCAAGTCCAGAGGAGGGTCATGAGGATGATCAGGGGACTGGAGCACCTCCCGTATGAAGATAGGATGAGAAAGTTGTG